>PVLD010007255.1:0-93112 GCA_004027595.1 Dinomys branickii | reverse complement strand
CTTGTTCCTGACTTTAAAGTGAAGGTTTTGAGTTTATGTCCATTTAGTATGATGTTGGCTGTTGGTTTGTTGTAGATGGCTTTGATCAGATTGAGGTAGAGGCCATCTATTCCTATTTTTTCTAAGGTTTTTAACATGAATGTATGTTGGACTTTATCGAAAGCCTTCTCTGCATCTATTGAGATGATCATGTGGTTTTACAAATGCTATTTTAAGACACTGCTATGACCAAAATATTATTGACGTGAAAATAACTGTGATTTCCATTGATGACAAAGTCTAGGAAAACTATTCATATTACTAACATTACTATTGTTGGTTTCCTATATTTGTAATCGATGAAAATGCTGTTTCACTTATAGATGTGTGAAAATAAAGATGTAATTATTTCCCCTAAAGAAAGAACTCCCTGAAATTCTCTTCCCAGAATCTTGGAGATGACTGTAGCCTGGGGCCATGGTGAGAGCACAACTACAGAATATCCAAGAAGACTTTTCATATCATCCTGGCCCACATGAAAGCCCCAGATACAAACGTTGCTTTGGGGTGACCTTTTCCAGGCTTTGCCCAGCTGTGTGATTCGGGAAAGTTGTTTAGCTTCTCTGAGCCTCAACTGCCTACCTGTGGTTAGATACCAATATCCTCATCTTAGAAGGTTGTGGTTCCCTGTGACTCCTGAGGTTCCTTTACAAGGATGGAGAAAACCAGGAAGTACTTTGACCCAAGTTTATCTAAATCTCAAAATCCTTCTATTCATCTATAATGGATGGAAGGCTTTTTTCATTTATGTTTTCCAGGACATTGTATCTTCCTGCCATCCAAGGTAAACAACAGAACTAAGCCAGATTCTGACTTTTTCCACTGTCCCAGTCTTTTGGGAGCCAAGATTGGCATCTTGTTTTCACAGATCTTAAGTTGTCTACAACTTTAACATAGCAGGGGAAGGTCTGGAATCCTATCAGGGGCCATAAAAGACCATAGCCAGCATAGATAGGGGATCAGTAGGGAGAGTCTTAAACAACTAGATAGAAAAAAGAAGCCCAAAGGAGGTTTATATGCAGGTGTCCAGGAATTCTAGCTATGTGCCTTAAGATAACCAAATCTCTGGCTGAGGGGAACAGATGGAAATTTGCTGCTTTCTGAACAGGTTTGTTCTATTCCATTTTAATATGGAACATCTGGTACTAACATACATTTTAACAGTGTATGAACAAGAATAATGCTAGCTAGTTCATAAGATTGTGGACTGGTTGAGGTAGTGTTTATGAAAGCTGTGGTCTGGGCTGCCTGGTGCTGACACAAATCTGGGTCTGGTGGCTTCTCACCCCAGGCCTGTTTACGTGGGTCCATGTACATCTTGCTTTGTTTCTTGACTGAGAGAAAAGGTGGAAGGATTTTACTCTGAAGTGCCTGGGATCGGGGGAGATAGAGGGCAAGAGCCACCATTTCTATTTCCTTTACCAAGTACTCTGCTTGCGAGGTCTTTTGAGGTGGTGGCAAGCACAGAAGCTGAGAGACAAGATGTCACACAGAGTAGGGAGGGGGATACCCCCCCTTCCATTCTACCCAAAGGGTCTGTTAGCTGGGTCTCCATGGAAAGACACGGCATGGTGAGTTCAGGGTACAGTGTGTCACAGAGGCAGACTGTAAGCAGGCTCATTGTGTGTATATGGAGACCAGGCTCCCCTGGGAATTCTGGAAAAATAAATCCTGAGAAGAGTGGAGAGGCCAAGCCAGGCCTAATTTGATGAGCAGATAGGGGCTGGGAATCAGGAAGAATCAACCACCAACATCAAAATTGCCTCGTCTGTACCACTTTTATTTTGAGCCTGGGCCATAATAAGTGAAGCACCCACACCACAGAAAGCCTGAGTTTGGAGCACAATAAAATGCCACGCGTACAACTGCACACAAGGTAGAAAAAACCTCATGTGCTAATAATGTTCACAGTAGTACTGTTCACCGCAGACAGAATGTGGAAATAACCCCAATGCAGTATCTACAAACTGATTAGTAGATAAACAAAACATGATGTATCCATATAGATTTGTAGTGCTCAGTCCTAACAATAAAAGAAGTACTGATATTTGCTACAAGGCAGAGGAACCTTAAAAACATCATGCTAGGGATGGGGATGTCTCTCAATGATAGAGTGCTCAGCTAGCATCCACAAAGCCCTAGGTTCAATTCCTAGCCTGAAAGGAAGGAAGGAAAAAAAGAAGGAAGGAAGGAAAACATCATGCTAAATGAAAGAATGCAGCCCTGAAAGTCCACACATTATATAATTCTAAATATGTTATACCCAGAATAGGCAAATCCTTGCAGATAAAAACCAGAGTAGCGGCTTCTGGGTGCTGAGAGCTGGAGGGAATAGTGAGTGACAGAGTTTCTCTCAGACGCAATAAAAACTTTGCAGAATTAGACGGCGGTCTCTTGACTGTAGTCGCACAGCATCATGAATGTGCTAAAAGCTGTGGAACCGTACACTTTACAGTGGCTGAACAAGGGGCTGGGAGGCACAGGCCCATGAACTTAGTCCATCTGTGTGTCATAACACATGTCCCTGAATACGGTGATTCCCTTAGAAGGCAAGTGAATTCTACTCTTAGTCTCTGAAAGAGTATTTTAGACCTTTCAATTTGCTTTTTGCCTTGTTACATAGCAAATTATATATTACCTGCCTCGTTTTTTTTTTTGTTTTAAAAGTAAAAAAACAAAAACATTAGCAAACAGACACAAAGTAGCACAAGAACAGTACAAACACTGAATTACAGATAAGGTGGCAGGGGATTAACAATGGCTGTTGTATTACACATTGATGACTTCAAAGTGTATATTCAGGGTAATGCAAATAGACATACAAGATTGATTAAACAACTAATCACTGATTGTCCCTTACATTAAAGCGACATGAGACAATAGTGCAACCATGTTAGCCATCTCGCATATATATGTATACTTACATAGCCATCCCTTTCTTCCTTTTCCCCTGCCTCGTTTTTGAAAAGTGAAGATTTTAAAGAAGTTTCAGCCATAGACTGAAACAGGCATATTAACTGGTCATATAAATTCACGTTCTCTGATGTGCTTGGTTAGAATGTAACTGAGAACCTAGGAGCAAGCGCTAAAAGGTAAGAGCTCCACAGAACAGCCACGACACCACAAACCTGATGCTGGCTCTCAGGTTTTTCAGCTGTGGACAGGCTGGCCTTCAACACTAGGCTATTATGAAAGTCAAACTATAGGGTTGATGGCAAGAATTCTCTGTGTGAATGTGATCGTCATGATGGTAGCTACTAGGCATCATGCCTTTGTACCTAGCGCGTACTGTTCACTTTGCTAAGCATCATACACACCATCTGTGCACGTACAGAAGGCAAGTTCTATTTCAGTCCCAGTTAACAAATGAAATAACTAAAAGAGATGGTAAATAACTCTCCCAGTTAGGATCCTGGAGCCATTAAGTGATTAAGCCAAGATGTGACCCCAACAGACTGAGCCAGTGTCAGTTTGAGCTCTCTCTACCTCTTGTGTATGATATAACACACTCTTCAAAGAACATCAAGAAAAAAAGTCAAGCAGAGCTGAGGGATGTAATCAAGATCTTTAAAAGTGAATATCTCTGTCTGAAATAACAGCTGAAATCATTGGAACTTGCTGCTAGCTAGCTGTTAGTATCTCTTTTCAACCTCCACATTCAGTGACATCCATTTCAGTGTCTGAGCCTGGGATACAACAAGTAAAGCACCAACACCACAGAAAGCCATTCGTTGAATAGTTAAATTGTGTTGTCCAATTTCATCCTTCTATCAGCAAGGCAGTAGTATCTGAGATTTAAGAATGAAGAAACAGCTGGGCGTGGTGGCACACACCTGTAATCCCAGCATCAGGAGGCTGAGGCAGGAGGATTGCCATGAGTTCAAGGCCAGCCTGGGCTACATAGTGAGACCTTGTCCCAAAAAACAAAAACAGACAAACAAACAGGGTGAAGAAACAGATTTAGAGAAACTAAATAATGTGTTTGAGCTACAAAGCTACAAAGAGCCCAGATTTGAATCCAGGTAATATATCATTCCAGATCTCATCCATGGCAGCCACTGGGCTTCACAACGTTCACGATTTCTCTCAGTGACTGTTCCCAGGATCTTAGATATCCTGGTGAAAACTAGTTAAGATTGTTGAACAAGCTACCAAGGGCAGTCTGTACTGGTGATTTGCTCATGTGATCTCAGGCTTGGTCAAGGGTATCCCTAGTTACCTCCTGCACCCAGGTGATAAGAGAGAAGAAACTGGTCTGCAGCAGGATAAAAACAGGAATGAGTACTCTTTGATAATTAATTCAACACTCTTTCTCTCTTTCTTTCCTTTCTCTCTTTCTTTCTTACCTACTTCTTTTGTTCTTGTGCTAGGGATTGAACTCACAGCCTCTTGCATACCAAGTGGCAAATACTCTAGCACTGAGCTACATTCCCAGTCTTCAACACAAATATTTTGAGTGCCTATTATATCTCAAGTGTAATTCAGGGTGCCAGGGATAGAGCAAAACCAAAATAAGTCTCTCTGCCAACTAGAATTTATACTCAACAACAACAACAACAACTAACATTATTGAACACCTGCCATGTGCCAGCACTTGCTTGAGCATTTATACTCACTAGCTCATCTAATTATTGAAACAAGATGTTGGGATAAGACCATAACCAGCTAGTACTCTTGGCAAGTTGCTTGAGTATTCTGTGGTTATTTTCTAGGAATGTAAAATGGAGATAACACTGTAATTCCTTCACCAGGTTGGTGTAAGAATGAAATAAAGTGATAA
Organism: Dinomys branickii; assembly: GCA_004027595.1. NCBI lineage: Eukaryota > Metazoa > Chordata > Mammalia > Rodentia > Dinomyidae > Dinomys > Dinomys branickii. Next base: position 88,293 of record PVLD010007255.1, on the reverse strand, counting down.
TTTCTGGCCACAGAGCTTAGCTTGGTGTTCTGTTCTAGATTTCATTGATAGTTACTCTATAAGACAGGTATTCTGATTAATACCCCTTCACAGACATGGAAACTGAAGCTCAAGCCTCATAAGCAAAGCCAGTGTACCAGAAGGAGAAGTAGGAAGGGACTTGAACAGGGACTCTCCTGCTAAACTGGAAAAGGAGAAAGGAAAGAGAAAGTCATGGGCAGAGATGGAAATCTTACATAGACTTATAGGATATAGAATGCGGCCGTTTGGGCAGCAGAAGGCCAAGCTTTGAAATCAGCCTCAGTTCTCCTGCCCCTGCCCCTGGCTGTCCCTTGTTAGCCTGGGTTATGTGCTCCCCAGTAGTACCAGGGCGCCATGAAGTTACTTTCTCGGCACTTGCAACATTGCATGCTGCCCAGTACCGCCAAAAAAAAAAAAAAAAAAAAAAAAACATTGCATGCTGACTGTCTGTGTCTCTGTGAACCTTTCAAAGCCAGGAACTTGGTGAGGTTCTCTTGGTACTGAGCATCTCCAGCTTCAGTGCCCTGCACCCCTGGTCAAAGCTCAGCCAGTGTCAGTTAACCTGGAACCTGCATTTTTGATCAAGCAAAGACTCATGTTAGATCTTGGACTGCAAGGAGTCCAAAGGCATAAACCCTTACCTAGGAAATGGAGTAGAGCATTAGGGTCTTTCCTTACTAATATCTAAAAAGGTAGCTCATGTTTATACCACACCAAGAAAGTTGTTACATTTTTTTAGGCTTTTAAATAACTTTGCATAAGGTGCTCAAATTGCTTTATACCTAGGAAACCATTCTCATAATAGATGAGTGCTCACCTTATCCCAGAGTGGAGAAGGCCCCACCTGTTGTCTGGGTGTGTTCTGATTTGCCCTTATCAGACCACTTAGGTTCTTTCCATCTGACTCCTCCAAGCAACGCTGCCAAAGGTCTTTCTGAACCTGTGGCCTTGCAATCTTGTACAAGTGCATTGCTGGAAGGGGAGGAATGGGTTAAAGCATGTTCAGCAAAGTTCCATTTTAAAACTTCAAATATTAGAAAGTGCTCATGTGAACGTCTAGCTAATGACCATTACCTCAGAGGCCAATACCTCCAGGACCTTTTCCTTAGGTGTGTTGCAGTAAGCAACAGGAATACCCAGAGAGCAAGGAGAAGAGAAAACAAGGTCAAGAACAACAAGAAAAACAACACTGAAGAAACTGAAGTAGAAAAGATGGTTTGAGCTTGAAAGAAGGAGGTATTCTAAAGTCGAAGAGGGCAAAGTCAAACTAGTTTCTACCTGAAAAAGAGATCTGGTAAACGTTTTCCGAAATTTTCCTTTGAAAAATCCCATAAGCAAACTGGGCATCAAGGTGCATTCCTGTAATCCTAACACTGTACAAGGTTGAGGCAGGAATATCACAAGTTTGAGCTCAATGTGAGCAACTTAGCTATTTAATGAGACCCTGTCTTGAAATACAAAAGTGAAAAAAGAGGTAGGGATATAGCTCAGTGTGGAGGTGCTGGGTTCAATCCTTAATATTGCAAAAAACAAACAAACAGACAAACAAACAAACAGACACACAAGCCATAATGTTAGTACGTAGCAAGGTTTTAGAAAGAAAAGGTAGGTCTTGAAGTCAGACTACAATTTTGTAGATGAGTAAATAATGAGGGGTTCAACAGACTGGCTCAGGGACATGTGGCTAGTTAGTGGCATCCTGGAGAACACAGCTCTTGCTCCCCTGTTGCACTGCAATATTGTCTTTGTTTCTCTTTCTCTTTTACCCCATTTATCCCTTTATAATTACCCTACTTAAGCAATATAGATTATTCATTCAGAGCTGGAACATTGTTTTTTCATTTCACTGAGTATAAATAGGGATGACGGGGCCTATTCTTAATGTTTAACAATCAAAACCAATTATGACTCTTTACTTCCTTCATTCAAAAAACACACTGTCCTTTTCAGAACATGGTGTTTTCATTCAGTGGTATCGACAGGCCAATGAGAACAATAATATGGCAGTAAAACTCCCAAAGAAGAGGTATACCAAATATAATCAAGTAAGCCCAGTTATTCAGAATTGTGGAAACAGTGTTGTGGATAGAAAATAAAGAATGAAAATAGCTCAAAGGAGACTGACCTCATGGGCATTAGTCAGGGCACACTCTTGTGTTCAGCCCAGTGGTACAACAAGCTACAACAAGTTCAATTTGAGTCTGCCTTTTGGAGGGCATTGGGAAGCCCCCAGATGCTTCCTTGGAACTGAATCCGAATTCCAAAGACTGCCCAAAATACCCCTGACTAAACCAACACATGTTTTCACTTTATCTTTGTAGCAGGAGAAAACTGAGTCAGGTGCCATCTTAAGCATTACTTCAATTAATTCCCATCCACCCACCCATCCATTCATTCACCTGCTCATCCAACTATCCCTCCTTTCTTCCATCTGTCAAGCATCCATGGCGCTCCCATCATGTAGGAATTCATTAGTAAACCTGGAAATGACTTCCTGATTGGAAACAATAACTAAGTCTTGACTTTGGGTTTATCATATCTCTAGATATTTATCTTAGCGTACAGAGGAAAACCAACCCTGAGATTTTTGTCAGCTTTGGAAGTTTTATGGTTGTGATTTCCCTTTCCTGTATCATTCTAAGTAGTAGAGCTGGGGAAAGGGAGCAAGAAAAAGAACTAACTTTTAAAGAGAATCCTATTTTTTGAATCTCATCTTCAAAAGTCATTCTTTTAGAAATGTAAGGCAGAGTATTTATAACACTTTAATGAGGGAGAGAGAATTTCAGTGGACCCAAGAAAGACAGTCTTTATTTTTATTTATTTATTTATTTATTTATTTATTTTAAGACAGTCTTTATTTAAGAAGGAAATATCCTTGGAGATCCCTTTCTCTTGCAGAAAGGATCCTGACTTAGTCCAGAACTAAGCAGTGGACACCAGAGCTGATTGAGAAATTGTACCTTCAGGTGTCATAGGGGCCTCTGGCCAAGGCCTTACCCTATTCTTCCTTGGTGAAATTGCCCAGTTTTCAAATTTCAGGGGATGAAAAAAAACCAACAAATTTCAGGGGACTTAAAAGCCCAGAGTGATAATGAAAATTGAAAGAAGTGACAAAAGTAGAAAACTCTTTAAGGACAGGGATTCTGCTGATTTTATTCACTGTTTTATTCTCTGTGTCTGGCAATATAATGTTCAGTGCTCAACAAATATTTGCTTAATTAGTGATATCATTGTTGTAGTCCTCCTAATAAATATTTGTAGCACCCAAAGGATAGAAACCACACTGGACTTGGATTAAGAAAGTGAGTGTCTGATTTATGGCTTTTTAGTTACTAGCTATGAGCACAAATTTTCTGTGTTTAAAATGGAGTCAATACTCTAACTCACAGAACTATTGGGTGATTACATGGAATAGAGTATTCAAAAGTTGTAGTTAAATGCCTGGCACAGTAGTATGTGCTTAATAAATGGAGAATCTGATTAAGAATGTTGGGGGACTACATCCGTCTTAGCAAGAGACTTTAAAAAGAAATTACCCATTAAAGGGTAACCAATGAAAGAAAAATAAAGTGGTATGAAAATTCCAGCTTGTCCTAACAGGACATTATAATGTTACATTTGTTAGATATATTTGTTGACTGATATAAAGAATATTTTAAAAAGTAAAATCAGTTTTGCTGATATCTTTCTGCTAGTTAGCTTTTAATTACTGTGAAAATACACCTAAGAAAAACAATTTAAAGAAGGGTTTATTTTGGCTCACAGTTTCAGGGCTTTCAGTCCATAATTTGCTGGCTTCCAGGCAGAAATGTCATGACAGAAAGGTGTGGCACAGGAAAGCTGCCCCCTTGTGCAGCCTGGTAGCGGAGAAAAAAGGAAGAGCCAGAGAAGAAGGGACCAGGGACAAGATACAGTCCCCAACATCATCCCCTCATTGCTCGCTTCAAATAGGTCCTACCTTCTACATGTTCATCTCCTCTCAATACATGCCCTCAAATTATGATCTCATCAGCAAATTAATGCACTAGATGGAGTTAGAGCCCTCGTCATCCAATCACCTTCCGAAAGCACCACCTCTGGGCGCAGGGGCCTTTCAGGGAACATTTTAAATCTAAACCATAATTGGTAATTTTCAGTACTAAACTTATTTTCATGCAAATAAGACAACTTCTCTGAAGTGTAAAGTGATAGCTCCTTAAAATTTGCATTCAGGGGCTGTGAGTGTAGTTCAGTGGTAGAGCACATGCTTCCCATACATACAGCCCTAGGTACCTATGCTACCAAGGAGTTTGTTGGCTTATTTTCATGTAGTTTTGGTGGTGCTGGGGATTATTCCTAGGGCTTCGCACATGTTAGGCAAGTGCTTTACCACAAAACTGTGGATCCAGCCTTCCTCCAGAGTTTCTTTTAAAAAATTATTCAAAATTTGAAAATAATCAAAGAAGTTGTTGCATGCTCTGTTTCGATGCCAAATGTACCGGAGAACCGTCTAACTAGCTCACTTGTGGATTATCTGACTCTACAGGGCTTGGCATCCCATCCGACTGACTATTTACTACGTCCTGTGGGCTAAATGTTTGTCTCTCTCTCCAAATTCACATGTTGAAGCCTTAACTCCCAGTGTGGCCGTATTTGAAGGTAGGTATTATGGAAGTCACTGAGGTCGTAAGAGTGCGACCTGACCTTACAGGATTAGGTCCTTATAGAAAGAGGCACTGACCGACACACAGCAGAGTGAGGCCAGGTGAGGACACAGTCGGAAGACGGCCATCTGAAAGCCAGGAAGAGGGCCTGTACCGGAAATAGAATCTCCCAGAACCTTGATCTGAAACCTCTAGAATTGAGAAAATGAGTATCTGCTATTTAAGCCACACAGCCTATCCTACTTTGTTATCCAAGTCTGAGTTAATGAACACTCTATTGCTTAAGGTCCATGCTGTCACTTTGGGTATTCATTTGTGAAAGATTAGTAGGTGTTTGTGGGTTTTTCCAGTAAAGCTGTAAATTATTTCTATTTGTAAAAATGAGGGCTCCAAAGGTCTGCTTTATTGATATACAGAACATTAAGCACTGTACCTAATATTGTGATCTATCAATCTATCAGTTCTCCTGCTTTGTAAAATGCCATTGATAGTTTCTCCTGGTCAGGTACAGTGGCAGGTACCTATCCCCCCACCTACTCAGGAAATGGAGGTTAGGAGGGTCTCCTGAGCCTGAGAGGGCCAGCCTGGGCAAGACAACAAGATCCCATCTCTTTTAAAAGGTAAATAAATAGTCCAGTATGGTTATACGTGCCTGTAACCCTAGCTAGTAGGAAGCCCAGGCAGGAAGATTGCAACTTGGAGGCAAGCCTGTGCAATATTGTCTCAAAAAAGTGTGTGTGTGTGTGTGTGTGTGTGTGTGTGTGTGTGTGTGTTTGGGGGGACTGGAGGTAGAGTTTAATGGTAGGGTGCCCCTGGATTTGATCCCTAGTACCACACACAAAAAGTGACCATTTCACATATTTCAGATTTTAACTCCTCTTGAAAAATCAAAAGATCAAGGAGTACCAAGTTGAAATTCCCAGATACAAACCAGCACTTCTAAGTGGGTGGCATCTGCTCTTTGGGAAAGGAAAGTATTGTCCTGTTTGCCATAGGCCACACCCAGGCCCCTTTGTTCTTTCATGTTACCTACCTGCCCTTGAGGCTCCAGTCCCTGGTGTAACACATCATGCTCTTATTGCCCAATCAAAATAACCTTCAGCACAGTTTCCAGAGGCTCCAAAACAAGGACCACCCAATAGGATGGTAGTGGTGCGTTAGTGTTCAACCTGGTGATAGAGCATGTCTCCACAGTACACTGTTCCCTTCTGTCTCCCTGAGAATAGGCAGCAGGAAGGACGTGGTGTGCTTCCACCACGAGTTAACACATCTTCCTGAAGGTCTCTGAGACCGTGAGGGTCTCTGCATCCCACTGAAAGGTCTCCATGATGACGGCCAAGGACTGGGCAAAGTGATACAAACAGTTAACTTTATGTGATATGGAGATCCACCTCCCTTTTATGTCAGCTGCTGGATGTACACTCTTCCACACCATTGGAAGCAGGCGTCATGGATTCACAATCTGAAATCCCAAAGCTTTGAAAAGCAAAATTCTGGCAGTGACAGCTAATGTGAACTAACATGAAGCTATTGATAGTCTTTATTTTTCACGCTTAATGTAAATACTCTCACACTGTGGTACAGAGAAGCTAATATGATTGATGTTGGGGTGCCCTAGACTCCGCTGCTAGTGTTGTATTCCATAGACTTGAAACCTGCCTGCAAGGCCTGAGAACGTACACTATATTACCTATTTCTATTTTACAGATCAGGAAACTGAATCCTTCAGAAATTACAAAGAGGAGTGCTTACCCACGATGCTATAGTACCTCTTTCTTATGGAGGGCGGTACCGGAAATGACTGGGAAAACCTCGGGCTTGCTAGGCAAGCCCTCTACCACCATTACATCCCCGTCCTTTTTCTTCTGAGGTAGGTTCTCAATGATAAGTTACTCAGGCTAGCCTGTCTGGGGACCCTCCTGCCTTAGCCTTGTAAGTAGCTGAGACAACAGATGTGCCCCACTCTTCTTGGCTTTCTTATCTGTAGACCTCCAATTAGGTCATCCTGCCTGGACGGCCTTGGGCCCGTCATGTCACCTCTCTGGGCCTCACTGTCTGTTTGTAGAGCGAAGGACAGCACTATTCACCATGTTCCCTGCACTTAACGGGCTTTGAGTCATTTCCTTCCCTCTATACCATCCTGTAACATGGTGGTAGTGTTGTTATTATTGAAGAAACTGAAATTTGAAGAGCATAAACAACTTGCCTGGGTCACCCACAAATCAGTGGAGAGCACGTGAGCCAGGTCTGTCATCTTTGATGTCACTCTTGTAGGGCTCAAGGATTCTCAAGCTCTGAAAGGAGCCCTTCCCTCATATCCAGCTAAAAAGCACTCATCTTTTTATGCTAGCAGCCAGCAGCCTGACAGAGGTCAGGACAGCTTTGAAATGGTGTGTAAGGTCCCCTACCTCCTGCCTTCTAGGGGAGGGATGAAAAATGTCTGTTTTCAGGCTATTGCTAGTATTTTGTAGGACCTCGACTCAGTGGTCTGTCGCTCTTGCTTCCTGCTGTAAAGATTTCTACAAGTAGGTGTGACATTTCTTTAGGGGTTTTAGTCCCAATAGGTCTGAGCCTAACAGGCCTCAGCTCCTGTTACTGGGATCCGTCCCTCCTCTTTCCTTCCATTTCTCTTGGATGATTGTCCTCTGACTGCCTGTGCTTGGGCACCCTGGTTGCATGAGAGTTGAGGGACTGGCTGGAGAAACTATCATCCTGCAGCCTCTCAATTGACCACAGAAGGTGTGGCTCATTCCCTTAACAGATGTTTTGCAACCTGGTTACTGAGAGGAAATGTCTCTCAATGCAGAAGTCAGCTGCCTATAATCATGGGCACAGGGGAAACCACTATTATCCACCAGAGAAGACAAGCTCAGTAGGGAAAGAGTGAAGCAGAGGGCTACTCCTGTCCCTAACCCCACTGACCTTGGGGAAGACTCCTGACCTTACTGAAATGAAACCTGGGAAAACAACTTCCAGTCCTGCCTATCTCACAGGACTTCAGGGAAAGCCACGGTGGTAATGGAAGTGACAAGTTTGCAAATATCACATACAATTATCATGTAAGCCTGAGGCAATCGGTGAGTTATGGCCAAGGATGAGGAAGAGAGGCTGTAAGAAGTCAGCTCTACAAGAAATGAGATCAAAGCTCAGTACATTAAACTGTACCACACCTTGACAGATGGTCCCAGGCTTACACATACATCTCCAGAAGGAGCCTGCTTTCCCCACTTGAAGGTGGTGGTGAATGCTGGAATTTAAGAATAGTTAGGGAATTTTCTGTGTCATTGAAAGGCATTTATATGCCTTAAGAATGTGATAAACATGAGGAATGGAAGAAGAATAAAAATTAAGAGATATAACAGATGGCAGAAATAAATTGGCACCTACTTCTGGTAGTGAAATCAGTACAGACAGATTATAAACATACTTCTTTTCTATGGAAATTACTAACTTGGACGCAGTTTGAGGAAGTGATAAACTCTGAAAAAATTTAACAGATGTGACAAAGAACCAATGTAATGTTGATAATTAGAACACACAGGAACTGGAAGTAAACACACCAGAGCTGCGCAGGCAAGTTTGAGGGACTCTTCCCGTAGGGAGGTGAGGGGCAAGACTCCAAGGTACAGGAGCGTTGAGCACGGTGTGGTCAGAGCTGGGGGTGATGAAGGGAAAGAAAATAGGGAAAGTCTCTGGAAATCAGATATCTTAGAGCCTCAGGGATTTCAAACACATTGGCTTCTTTGACAACCATACATAATAGGCGGACATTGTTTTATACACCTGTAATCCCAGCTTCTCAGGTGGCTGAGGTAGGAGGATCCCAAATTTGAGGCCAGCCTGGGTAACATGGTGAGAACTTGTCTCAAAATAAGAATTTTAAAATCTACCTCAATAGTAGAGCATTTGCCTTGCCCAAGGCCCTGGGGTCAATCCCCAGCACCACAAAAATAGAACAAAACAAAACAAAATAAAACCAAAGGACACAAAATATAGTTGGCCAGATCCTCAGGCATCAGAAGCTAAAATTACTTTGGCAAAAGCGAGACGGGACGGATGAGAGGGTCTGCCACAAACTCTTATCAAGTAATGCAGACAAAGGGCACTGTTGCTGCATCACATATTCCAACTAAATCCAGACAAGAAAAGAATAATTAGCAAGCTCAGAAATTATTATTGAAAACAAGCCCTATACATGCAGGGTATTTCTGTTTTCTAATTTTAGAATCTTAAAATTGAAGTCAGCAACTCAGGTTCATGAAATCTTTGCAGGAGGAGAGACATCTTATCAAAAGGTTATAAGGAATCAATGGAAATATACATGAAAGCCCAAAAATCATAAAACTTGCCACTTGGGAGAAACCACAGAGCTACTGTAGTGCAATCCCTTCATTCACAGAAGAGGATACTAAACCTTAGAACCAGTGTGGCAGACCTCGACCGCACAAGGAACCACCTAACCTCCAGCAAAAGCTATCTCACTTGGCTCAGCACCTCTCACCCAAACTAGGGAGTGGTGAATATCCTGGTGCTACATCATAAAATGTGCATGCATGTGTGCGTGTGTGTGTGTGTGTGTGTGTGTGTGTGTGCGTGTGTACAGGATGGGGTACAACTACATAGAATCCTATTCTATGTAGTTAATAATCGGCAAAATCAAAGGATAAAGCTATAAGGGCTGGTTTGAGGAAAAGGTGAGTTGTTAGGAAAGGTTTGGAGGAGTATTCTTCTCAATACCATTATTGGGGATCAACTCTCAAAATAAGTTTTGGAGAGAACAAACCATTTTCCAATCACAGATGACCACAGAATGTGAAAAAGAAAAAAGGTACTTTAGGCAGAGGAAATATAAACCAAGGCCAGGAAGGCGGGGGACACATACAAACTGACTTAGGTGATTCACTCATTCCACAATCATTTACCAGGGGCTGGTTATATATCGGGCACAGCACAGGCACCTTGGACATGGTCCTTGTTCTCATGGAGCTTATAGTGCAGTGGGAAAGGAAGGAAGAGAGACTGGACAGTGCTGGGAGTCCTAAAGCTTGTCAGCAAGGCTGACCTGAGGACTGACAGTAATAAATGTCCCAGCACCCAGCTCCTGGTTAGGCTCACTTTAGTGACAAAGTGAGCCTAACCAGGAGGGACCCCTGTCTGTTACGGTTACCCAGGGACCCCTTCTTCTCTAGGCTATGGTTGTACCAAGTTTCTCCTACCAAGACTACCCAGAGAACAGCAGGTATTTCAGGGTGCTGAGATGTGGGTGCCTTGGTTTTTTCTTTATACTTCTGTTTGGCTTTCCTAACTTAAACATGCACTACCTTTAGAATCAGAAAAAAACTACTGGAAATCATTTTTGTTAAGTATTTTTTAAACTACGGATATTAAGTGTCCAGATATGGGAATGTGCCCACAACATATTACTGAATAAAGAAAAAGAGCAAGCAATCTACAGGATAAAACGAATACTGCCATCCTTAAATGTCTGTAATGAGCACGTGTTACTGCTGTGATTTTTAAGACAGCCCTCCTCATCTCTTGCACTTGGATGCTATTTATTGAGCTTCTTATGTCTGGTTACTGAACTAAGTATGCTTCTTCTCACATCTGGTGGCTTAGCCTGTGTTTCCAACTCCTATTCTCTGAGGCCACAGGGGACATTGAACCCTCTCTGCCTCCTGCGGTCTTCCCTTGTGGGAGACTGTGCCTCCCCCAGGTGTGGTCCGCCCTTGTGAAGCGGGAAACCCAGCAGGAATGATTTTTCTGCCTCCATGATCGTCCTGCCTAGATTTCTTTGCTTGGAGCCTTGTTTGTGATGGAGACGGTGACCAGGAGAGGGCCAAGGGCCACGGCTAAGTGTCCTGCCTATTGCTGAAGAACAGGGGCAGGGAGAGGACTAGGGAGTGCCCTTGCCTCGCCCTGGACTCCTACCTCTGGTCCAGCATCCCAACAGGCTTTCTTCCTCTCCCCAGCCCTGCCCAGGAAGAAGGTAAAAATAATTAACACCTAAGTGGAAAGGCTTTTCACACGAGTTGAAAACTCCTCCAGGAATTTGCATTTTAAAGCCTGGTTGCTAATTGTGGAATGTGAGCTTTTGTCTTCCCTAAAAGGAAAGGCAAGCAGTGGAAATTGGGTGAAGAGAGGAGGGGTTCCTCTTTGTGCTAGTCCCAAAACGTACTACAATACTTCCAAACCTGCTGCGGATGAAAAAGCTGAATTGAGGGGCGGGGCTGTCACCCCCAACAGCTGATTTCCTCCTTATCCTCCGTAAGGTTTTTGGTGAGCTCCACCCCAGATCCGCCTGCTTGTGTAGCCCCTGGAGCCCTGCTCTCTCCTTCCCGGAGCGGACTGAGCCCAGCCTGGTACCCGGCCCTGGGACAGGCTGAGGGCACAGAAGCACCTCTGAGCCTGTTTATGGGCCAGGGGACTTGAGGAGAACCACTCAATTACCATATTAATTAATATTTTTAATGAGTAAAACATACACAAAGATTTTAAAAGTTCTAAAGTGGAAAGCAAGTGTCCCTTTTACTTTTAGCTCCGGAGTTTTCTGTCTGTCTGTCTCTCTCCTTTTCCCTCGCTCACTCTGTTAAGTATGTAAATACGTATGTGGTATGTTTCATGCATGTCAGTTCATCCTGCTTTCCCTTCCCTCACAAACCAATGTTTTTCAGACCTGTGTTTACTTGCGAGACTTCACGAGTGATTATTTTCTTGCGCCCGATATCCTCTGTAAAATGACAGGTAATAGAAATACCTCTTCATAGCACCGTGGTGAGGATCAACTGAGTTCACTCACATAGTCATTAGACAAATGCCTGACATGGGCTGGAGCACGGGAAGAGTGTTAGCTGTTGGTATCGTGGGGATTGAAAATTGCTGAAGAATATCAGCCTAAGGAAACTCTAAGATCCAGAACCTCTTTTGTAAGGTACATAACCATGACTTAATCTTATAATAGGCAAGGGCTGGGGATATGGGTGAGTCGGACAGCCCTTGCCTAACATTTAACCTAGCCCTTGCCTAGGTTTGATCCTCAGTACTGGGGCAGAGTGGGGGTGACATTCTGATTCTGCAAAGTGGAATGTGAGCATGATAAAAATGCCACATGCCAGGTGCTTCTCTGGCCAATAAAGCTTTGAAAGCAGGGTTTTTTTTATTTCAATTGTCAAATTAGGAAGCTGAGACCTTGGTTAATTTGTGAAAGGAAAAGTAATGTACACTTGGTCCTTTGATTTTCTTTTTGATACTAACCACGTAGTGCAACAGCAATCGTGTTCTGTGCAGATTAGAGCTATCAGCTGCATCTGCTCACACTGTACGCGTTGCTCCTATGGCATGGTCTGGGCCTAAAGCAAACAAAAATAAGTAAGTGCGGACCTGGAGTGTCATTAATCCCTTGTTTATTGATACTCCATAGTATGTGGTTTTGAAGGCAGTAGTTGAAGCTGATCCTCTCCAGGGTAAAATATTATTTTCCTTTTCAAATGATGACACACTGTCTTGCTTCTTAAACACAGCACAAGAAACTTCATTTGGTCTCTTCTTTTAATCTGTCCCTGAGTTATCACCTCAGTACTGTCCTTGGCTTTTTGTATCTTGGACCAGCTATCAGTCAGTGTCCTGTGACAGATCCCTGGCTGCACCCCAAGGAACACACATTGTAAGTTTGGGTTTTTTTGCTTGTTTGTTTTACACTGCTAGGGAGCAAACCCAGGGCTTGGCTCATGCATGCTAGGCAAGCGTTGAGCCATATCTCCAGCCCTACATCATCAGTCTTGATGGAACTGTACATAAAATCAGAACTGATGAGGGTCAAAGGAAGTCAATATCATGTGGTAGAGTGACCATTGTTTGAGAAGCATTTTTTATTTACGGGTTCTCTAAGTTCTGAACAATTGGAATTGTAGGAAGCCTAACCCCATGCTGAGCATTAAGGGACCGTTTTGTATTTATGAGAAGCAAAAGCTGTGAAGTATTAGCAACATGTAGCACATATAGTACAAATAAACAGGCAGGTACGGTGACACAGGCCTGTAATCCCAGCACTCAAAAGGGTGAGGCTAGAGAGTGTTGAATTTGCGCTAGTCTGGGTTACCTACTAACATCCTGTCTCAAACAAAAACAAAAGATAGGGCACAAATAGCAATAATGGTCATAAGCAAATGTACAAGTAAAAATTCTACTGATGGATATTCTGATGAAAATAAACCACAAGAAAGTTAATGAGCTGGAGTGGTACAATTGTCAATTTTTCCCTAGTTACTACAGTTCTTTTGTTCCATGAACTGCCCATTCACACACCTTTTGCTTATCCTTCTGTTGAGGTATTTAGATCTTGGTGATTGGTGTGAGCTTTTTGTAAAATAGGAAACTAAACATTTCTCAGTCATAGATTACAACTTTCCCCAGTGGTTTTCCTTTTATTATTATTATTTTTTGTGGTTTTATTTTGTACACAGCATTTTTTTTTGTCACACAGACATTGTATATTTTTAAGTGGTCAAACATAAATTGTTTCTTTTGGCTTCAGAGTCTCATAGTCTACTTAGAAAGCTCATCTCTACTCTTAGGTGATAAAGTTGATGTTTTCTTTGAGATATTTTGTGCTTCTATTTTAAAAATTTAAATATTTGTTCCAACCCAAATTTATTTTGATGCTAAGGATTGAAGTAGGATTCTGACGTCATTATTTTTTCCAGCTACTTAGTAATAGTTCCTAAATTATCTCTTTTATCAAAAAGTAAAATGTGTGTACTTTCAGTGCCCTCTTATTATACTGCTTTTTTCCACAATACACTTTTGAACTTATTTGGTTTGTATTGTATTTTGATATGTAGTATGAATATAGTCCTTTGTCATGATCTTTTTTAAAATTTCCCTAGCCGTTTTAACATGTTTATTTTTCCAGGTAAATTTTAATACCAGTCTATCAAGCTCCTCCATTTTTTTGATATTTTAATTGAAAATGCATTAACTATAAGTTAGTATGCACCTCCAATAGCAGGGCAGGAGAATGACCTCCAATAGCAGGGCATATTTTCCTGTTTACTTGTTTTCTTCTGTGAACCATTAGAGCTTTACTTAGAGTTTGTAAACTACTTTTTATTTGTACACATTTCCCATACATATTGACCATGTTACTCACTGGGAATTTGTACCTGTACATAATACGTCTTGATTCCACCCTTTTTCTCCCCTATTCCCCTTCCCATTTTGAAAAAGCTTTGTTTTCCATTTTTTCTATTCTCTTTTATCCTTTTTCCTTCCCTCTGCTTCCCTTCTCCTCTCCCTTGCTCTCCTTCCCTTTTGAATATGTTCTTCCTCTTTCCCAGTCTTTCTTCTTGTAGATCCTACAAACTCCTTGTTAGATTTATCCCTTTTCAGATACTTCAGCAAGTGAGATACATGTGTTTCCTGTTTTCTTTCCCTTTGTAGCGCTGGGATAGAACCCAGGCCCTTGCACATGGTAGGCAAGCAGTGTATTGCTACACCTCAGCCTAGCTAATGCTTCTCATTCTAACTAGCTGTGTGTCTTTAGGCAAAGCATTCACCTTTTCTGTGTTTTAGTTTCCTAGTTTGTGGAGGATGGAAAGTACCTCCAGAAGCCTGTCACCTGAAGCTAGCTGAAGATTTTCTGAAGTGGTTTTTGGGATTTCAGGGACAAAACGTTGGGGTTTCCAAGGGCAGTTTTGCCCTCATTGCATTTTCATGAGAAAGACCCAGGGTCAGCTCAATTTCTCTGGTCCCAGCTGTACAAACAAATACCTGGGTCAAACCTAATTGGAGCCCTCTGTGAGTGCCACCCCCCACAATGATTCACTGGGACTGTGCCCCCCTCCCCATTCTCCCTGATGGCTGGCTATGCCAGTGGGATGGACAACAGCCTTATTTGACACCCAGGTATTGGGCATCCAGTGTGTGCTCTTGGGGTGGGACCATTGGCTGTTTATCTCAGTGGACAAAGGCTTTGGAGCATTTAAACCTCCAGATGTACTTTGACTGTGTGATAATTTTGGCTTCCACAGACCCAGAGCCAAAGAAAGTTAAACAACTTTTCTCCAGGGTGCATTGAAGATCCAGCAGGGGCATGTTTTGAGATGCAAAGTGTTATTTGGTAATACAGCAGGAAAAGCTTGCTTAGACAGAGAGTGCTTCTTACAGAGACTAAGATTCTTAGACAGACTAAGACTATTGGGGCTGACCAGCCCAGGGTCGCCAGTTCAACCTCCCATCCAGGGTGGAATCTCTTCCATGCTTTCCTGCAGCCAGAGCACCCCACTGTGTTGAAGACTAGGTGACAGGATTGCAGTCCCATCTAATTCCAGCAGAGACACATTTAGCCTAATTGTTTCTTTAATTGAAAGCCAGCAGATAAGCATCAGTTTCTTTCCCATGCAAAAGAAGCTTGAGCTAGAAGAAACAAACCCATGGCATAAGAAAACAAGGGCCGCCTTAAGCCCCCTTTGTAGAAGAGGGAGTTGGTACCTCCACGTTCTTGCATCACAATGTATTTGAGTTAATTTGACTGGTGGCAGTGCTTAGTTACCCAAACACTTTAATAGGATTGAGGTAGGCTACTCTCAGGCCTCGCAAAGATACAAATGGGCTGGCTAAACCCTCTTTTCTTTAAGAAAACAGCTCTAAAACTTGTACAGGCCAAAATAATTAAGTAATTAGCAAAGGCATTTGTCAAAATGCCCACTGGGGCTGACGAAAATGACAGCTTTGAGAAGGATGAAGAACTTCAAAATAGCATTTTCTCCAAGCTCCAAGCCGGGGTCAGGCCTCGAGCCTGTGAGGGAAACGCCTGCTTGGGACTCCAGGGTCCCAGTTCAACCTCTGGGATTCAAGTTCACTTCCCTGTGGCAAAAGCCAAGCTCCTATTTCTAAGGAGGAGTTCTTGAAAGGCCTTTGGAACATCAAAGGGCTCTCACTCCACAGCAAGTAAGTGAAAAATAAGAGAGTCATTTTCCTTTCAAAGGATTGAAACAGTTAAGCAGCCAAGTCCATGGTAGAAAAAGCATTTGTGGTTTATTAAAATTAAAAGATGGGAACTAGCTGGAGGTTACAAGGCAGTCAAGAGTGACTTATTCTGTACCTACTGTGTGCAAAGCAAATTCCTGGCTTTTCCTAGGGAAAAAGGGGTCTCTGCCCTGAAGAGGCTTTAATATTTGCTGTTGTAGGGTTAATTAAAGGCTGGTAAATCAAGGGAGATTCTCTCGGAACAAGAGAGAAAAGCAACACTAAGAGCAACACACGGTTATGTGCCCTTTAACGTGTCTGGCAAGCGGCATCTCATTCACGGCTCACAGCAACTGCAGTGAAGATGTGACATCTTTCCTCATCCATCATAAATGTCACAGTCAATAGTCAAAACAGCTACACAAGAGAAAAGCATACATGTATCAAACCAAAGCGTTACACAGCAAAGAAGCCTCCAGGAAGGAAGACTCAAAAATTCAGGGAAAACACTATTTTTATGCTTGAATTTGATGAAGAATGGACAGGCATGTAGCAGTGTGATTGTACCCACAGGGTATGACCTAAAGATGGTAGGAAACTGAATGGAGAAACTCAGCTAGGTCTGTGCATTCGTATTCTTCGTGTTGTGTCGGAGTGGCATTCCTTCCTCCTAGTTACTGAGCCTGGCCCCTTTTGGAATGAGAGTCTTACGACCCCAGACAGGACAGGGTGGAGAATTTCTCTGTGGTCAGTTCTTACACAGAAAGGCAGGAGAAAGATATAGTAATATATCTAGGTTTTTTGACTGGCTTTCGCAGAAAGGGATTCTAGTTTCTATGACATGTCCTGGGGAAGAGAAATTTTAGCTTCTGTGGCCTGTCTCTGGGTGGGAGGAGCAGGAGAAAGAAGGGCAGAGGGCCCAAAAGATCTTACTTTTGATCTTCCTTCTTCAGTTCCAAATATTCAGCATGCCACAGCTCTGTGCTTTGGGTTATCCCTTTCTAGGTCCCAACATGTGTTTTCTTCCTTTAGTGGGTAAGAAAAATAAAGCTTGGCAAAGTCAGGAAACTTGGAACTGAGAGGCAATGGAGAGGATAGGTCAAGGGCTCTGGATATGACTGGGTTTGACCTGGGTTCGGCAGCAGATTCTATTTGCATAGGTTACTAGGAATGAGAACTGAGGGAAGAGAATAGATTTAGAAATTAGAAGTTGTGGGTGGCTGGAGTAGTTTTAGTGGAGTGAAATGGGAGGGCAGATATTGGGAGAATCAGACATAAAGAGTAAGGCTTCCAAAAACAGCCACAGAGAAGGAGAGGAACATCACTAATAGGGTACTGGCCAGGTTGGTGGTGTGCTGGTGGTGCATCCTAAGCTGGTGGAAGCCTAAGCAGGTGTGCAGACTGAGAACAGTGGCTTGAAGAAACAGAGTTTGAAGATGCCAGGAGAATGGATGTTTGGGAAAGACATGTCCTCCTTCCTGGAGGACACGCAGTTTGAAAGGAGCCGGGCTGGAGAGGACAGAGAGGGTGGACTATTCCCGAGGAAAAGGATGAGAAAAATGAGAACTCACTGAAGTTACAATGGTACCTGAAGTTGGAAAGGACAAAGTTGATCCAAATAAATTTTGGGGCAGGAGGGGAGAGCTGAGAGAACTCAAGGGAGAAATGGCTGACATTGGTACTGTCTATGGAGGAAGTCAAGTAGGGTCAAGGACTAGAGTGGATGAGTGGGTGTGTGGGGATTAGGGCAACTGAAGGTCGAGATGCAGATGGTAAGCAGGCTCTGGAGGGCTGGAGGTTTCGGGGTGTCAGGAGCTTGGGGGCACCAAGTCTTGTAGGTGAGATTTTTTCATAGGTTATATGGTTTCTGCGTTGGAGGTGAGAGGTGCCTCAAGTAGGGCAAGATTAAAATTTATAGGATGTTAGAAGGTCAATGCTCAAGGGATTGGGGGACATCTCAAGTGTGAAATAGATGGTAACAGGCAAGAGCAGTGAGGTCTGAAGTCTTTTGCAGGAACAAAGCCAAGGAAAGTAGAAGAGAATGATTAGCTGTGGAAATGGTTGTGTGGATTTTCAGGGGAAGAGCAGGGTCAGTAGTAATGCTTAATGATTTGGAAGACAAAGAAGGAGACTTGGCCTCTTCTTTTTAGAGGCAGTGAATAATATTGGGGCTTTATGAGCCTGTATTTGTGTTCTCATAAATTTGTGTGTTGAAACTTGATTTGAGGCTATTTTGAAGTAGGTCCTTTGGTATAGAAAGCCCTTCCTGGACCTCACTGTGGTTCAGTGAAATTCATATTTGTAATCCCAAATTATTGGGATTCTAGTGAGTTAATTCCAATCTACCACTTTCAGTGCAACCCATGGTGCAAATAAAGACAAGAATATATATATATATATATATATATATATATATGTAAAATGGTGGGAAGTCAAGGGGGTCCTAAGTCCAGTTAGAATAATGGCTAACTGGAATGAAGGCTTCAACTCAGGGATGAACCTGGGTTTTATTAAATTCATGAAGAGGGGACTGGCTCAGGGCTGAGTGACTGAGGAAAAGGCAGGAAGTACATGAACGCTGTGAGCTGGGCTAGGAGGCTTGAACTCACCTCTGCAATATGCAGAGAGAGACAGAGAGAGAGACAGACAGAGAGATGAAGAAAGAGTAATCTGTGTATCTCAGGTTGGGGTAGTATCTAGTGTCTTGGGGTCAGTACTTTAGTTCTGAGGTATAATCTATCATCTGTCATACCCTGAGACATCATGGCCTTTTTTTCTGAGGCTCAGTCTCAGCCGACAGCTTGGCCTCTCTTGGCCCAGTTCATACATACTCTTTAGGAACTATGGGTAAGGATAAGGCATCACTGACCTCTCCTAAGGCTTTAAAGGCTCTACCTCAGCACCTCTGCTAGAGCCATTTGCATTGCCTAAGGCCAACTGAAGGGTTAAGGAAACACCACAGCCAGTTCTGTACACGTCAATACCTGAGGTAGGGCCAAACACTCTTTCAAGAAGAGCCATCCAGGTGGTCCTCTCCCCTTTGGGAGGTTTTGGCCCTCATGAATGAGATTAGTTCTCTTATGAAAGAGACCTCAGAGAGCTCTCCTTTCCTTTCTACCACGTAAGGATACAGTGAAGATAGCTATCTATGAGCCAGGAAACACGTCCTCCTCAGGGACCGAATCTGTGGGTGCCTTGATCTTGGATTTCCAGCATCCAGAACTGTCTGTGAGAAATATGTGTTTATATGCTACCTCATTTAGGGTATTTTGTTATAGCAGCCTGAAAAGACCAAGACAGTCAGATCAACCTAACTTCTAATTCTGGCTTTCAATTTGCATGAACTGAGAGAAGTCTTTTCATTTAATTCTAAGGTTTTTTTTTTTCTTTACCTGTAAGACTTGTCTCTATGTGTGTGTGTGGATTGAAAAGGTAGTGATTTATTTGTATCAGTCAGTTTTCCTGCAACTGGGAAATAATACCTGATACCCACAATTTAAAGGAGGAGAGGTTTAATTTGATTCATGTTCAAGGCCTTTAGTCTGTGTTTGCCGGCTCCGGGGCTGAAACAGCGTGGTGGAAGGGCGCGGTGGGAGAAAACTGCTCAGCTCATGGCAGAGAGGTAGCAGAGAGAAAAGGAGAAGCCGGGAGGCGGGTCTATCGCCAAAGCTTCACATCCCAGCGCACACTTTCTCCAACCAGACCTCATCTAACAGCACATGTGGCTATGAGCTGATGCAGATAGTATCCCATGAGCCAATCACCTTCCAAAATCCCCTTCATCAAACATATGAGACTTTTAGGGGGACAATCCAAGATCTAAACCACAACAGATTTTAAAGAACCTGGATTAATTCTTAGTGCCCAGTGGACAAGCCATAAATTACAGTTTTAAGAGACCTCAGGTCATCTGGTCTGTTAGACAAGGAAAAAGAGTTCCAGAGAGACCACAGATTAGGACAATGATAGAGTTCTAGGGGCTCACAACAAGAGAGGATCCTGGTAGAAACCACACAGGGGAGGAATGCAAGATAGGAGAGGCTCCAGACTCCAGGATGCTCAAGGTATCCAGCCAGGCCTAGTATTAAGACTTGGTTTGTTGTGTATATTTGCATGTGTGTGTGTGTCGGGGGGGGGGGGGTCATATCTCTTTCCAGGGTGACTAGTGCACCCAGGGACATGAAACTTACTTTCTAAGCACGTGTAACATTTTAATCAGCCAACTGAGCATGTTGTCTGCAAGTGAAAGTACTTTGTCCCAGCATTGCCCTCTTTCCTTGGTGGACAGGACATGCAGGGTCTGTTTGCCTCTCTGTTTTCCAAGCTTGGACTGTGTCACATGGAAGCCCTCTGCATGACAATCACTTTATTCTACTGGTGCAGCGCTTATCCTCATATGCCTGATGGCTGATAGCGTAGGTGTTCTGTAAACACTCATTGGACAAGCAATGAGCAGACCTTTCTTGGTTTTGATGAGGACAAGGTCCTCTATCTGCCTCTGCAGTTGGAGCACTGTGTGTAGGGTAAGGAGTTTAGAAAATGAGGGTTTGAATCCCAGCTCTAGGACTTTCTACTGCTGACCTCCAATCCACTAGCATTGTGGAGCCTCAAGTTCTTCATCTATAAAAGCAGGACAGTAATATTTCTTTACCTTAGGAATCTTTTGCCAATTTGAAGATATAATGCTGTGATGTTAACACCATGCCTGCCTGGTCTCTCAGTAATAAGGGCTGTTTTATATTATTAGCATTGTGTTGGGTGTGGACATACACACAGGTTTACCTTATCTTCTTTGTTTACAGCTGAGTGCCTTTTGCCCTACGTTCTAGAGAACAATATGAGGAAGCTCAGGGACTGAAGGAGACAGACGCCCTGCCTCCCACCTTCAGGCCTCACTAATGCTCACTTAGTTTGGTGCTTCAGTGAAAGAAACCATCCATCCCCTGATTCCAACCCTGAGGTGCCTTCAAGCGGGGCAGCCAGGTCAAGGCTTGCCACAAACAGACCAGTGTTTTGGGGTGCTCACAGCCAGCAGGAGAAACTCTCTGCATGGAAATTACTTTAATTTGCAGTTGACAAAAGGAAAATTGCTGGCATTTTTGCTTGGAGCCTGGAATGTAACCTTGTGAGGCTGCCCCAGACATTCCAGGTGGCAGCTTCCATTAGTCGGCCCAGATTTCTAGCTTTAAAGGAGGAAGAAAAGAACTTAAGTAATTTTACAGGGAGCAAAAAACTCTCAGTCGTGATTTAACACAACCAACTGCTATCACTTAGAATTCCCTGCTGCCCTTGTCAGCATTTAAAGCAGAGTCAATGTAGATAGCCCATCACATGGTGGGTTTTTCTTTGCCTAATCTTCAATTGCGTATCACAGCAGTCTTGCAGCAGTCTATAGGACGGCTGTGCTTAGTTGGAGGGAAGACTCCTCAGAATCTGCCACTGTTGTGTTTGTGTGGGAATGGCTTTGAGGTCACAAGAGACGCCCTCTCTGCTTTATTCCTTTGCAGGAAGCCTGGGATGCAGCAAGGTCTTAATACCTATCTGTTGCAAGAATGAATGAATGGATGGATGGTTTCCAGTTTTTCCCAAGGCCACAGTGTTTTTTGTCTGTCTAGTCAAAGACTTCCAGAGCATCCAGAAGAAAGGGCATCCTTTAAGTGTGATGCTGGTCACCTTCCACTTAAAATATGTCCCAAAAATGCCTGTCTGGGGTGGGGTTCCATGGAATGCAAACTGAATGGAATGCTTCAGCCAAGTGAGAACCCGAGGCTACTGCTGCCATCCTGTGGACAGTATTTGAAACACAAGGAAGGGACACCTTTAGAAGAAATCTTGGTTTAAGGCATATGATGGAATATTTCCCTTTGTGATGCTTTAAGTTTTGTCCAAGAGGCATCTTCCTGTTTTGCTGTTCAATTAATAATAATAATAATAATAATAATAAATCACATTTATCGAGTTTGAGGCACTGTCTGAATAACAGAACCAAGGTATAATACCAGTCTCTCTGTTAGGACTCAACTCTTGGGCTTTATACTACTCTCTTCTTTTTATTTTAATTCTGTCTCTCCTTTATCTTCCAGATCATTGTTGTGACAGTACACCAATATTTTCAATCACATGGCTTGAAGCTACTAAGTACAGAGATTCTTTTCTTCCTTCTTTCCTTCCACCTCTCTCCTTCCTTCTTTCTTTTTCTCTTCTTGCAGTGTTAGGGATCAAACCCATGGTCTCACACGTGCTAGCTGAGCACTCTACCACTGAGCCACACCCCCAGCCCCTGAATACAATACTGTTACTGATCTGTGTGTACCACCTATCCATGTGGTAATGGGCTAAATGAGATTATAAACATCTGCTAAACAGATTTAGGCATCAGCAGTGTATGTGTGCCAGGGGTATGGAACGTCATGGGAGAGATGCAAAGTATGTATTGTAACTAAAGACTGACAAAGTAGTGAGGAGGGAGATTAATAATTTTACAGCACCTTCATTTTTACGTGAAGTGACTTCCCAATGCAACTCAGGTGAACCGTGACCACTGTTACATTCACAGCTATACACATTTCTTTGTTGCTTTGGTCAACGGAGCATTTGACCTTGCCTACAGCTGGCAGGGTGGAGGACCAGTAACCTCTCTCCAGCATGGAAGAGCAGAGAGTCTTCCATGTGCCCATAAGGTCTACATTTTGAGTTGGATTTCCTCAAATGCATCATCTGCATTTGATAAAATCTTATAGGTGGCTTTCATTCTTCGTAGCACTAGACAATCAAAAGGTGATGAAAATTAACAAGCTTGTGAAATGGAATACAAAAGTTTAATCAATTTATGAAGACATTCAAAAGGCTTTAAAAAGGTAGACCTTTTGGGCTTTAAGTCTGTTTCCCTGTGCATTAGAGAACTTTTGGGGAGCAGTTCCCAAAGGGCCCATATGTCATTCTTTTGTAGAAAGAAAGCATCACGTGGAATGACTGAACTCAGGACAGCTTTGCTTTCTACTTTATTCAAGAATTTAGTATGGAACACTCGTGGACACCCAGGCACAGGCCAGATGCCTCTCTTGTCAGGCGTGGTAGATTTCCCAGCTCCGCGTACTAGCACTGCCTGTACCAGAAATAGTACTTGTACGGGCTGCAGACAATGGAGAGGCAGGAGGCAAGCAGAGGTAGCAAGAGAGCAAGAAGGAGCAAGAGAGGGAAGGAGGAGGGGAGGAGCAAAGTACACGGCAAGACTCAGAAGTGGCAGTGCTGACTCCCAGGCGCCTCTGAGGACCCTTGAAATGTCCCGAGAGGGCTGGCTCAGCTCTCCGGAACTTTCAGAACTGCTTGGCAGCAGCCAGTTTCCCACCACTGTCCCTAAGCTGCCTCCAAGTTAGCTCCCGAGTTACTGCAAAGAGGTCTGGGCAGCTCTCCGCGTCTCCGGCACCGGTGTCCTTGTTTTTACGTCGACTGTCGTTGAGTAAGCAGTGGCACTATCATTAGCGTTTGTAAATTATCATGTTGGCTCCGGTGCCAGCCTGTGGGGCAGCAGAAGCTGGGCTGTGTCCGGGTCTGGAGCGAGGCGGGCATGAAGGGTGACAAGCACAAGTGAGACCCAACTTCTGAAACAGGATGTTGGTCAAAGAATAACGGCATGTGGCCACCGCCCCGCCTAGGGCCCGTTTCTGAGGGAAGGCGCTGGCTTCCCCCCAGCGCTGCCGCGAACGCCATTCCCAACTGCAGCCAGTGTTAAGGGACAGCCCCAGTCAGCCGCAAGGGGCCTGAGACAACAAAGCTTTGATGTGTTCACCACCGGGATCATAATTAAAATCTAGTGGAAAGGAGTAAATTTGGGAAAGAGTTTAAAAGCTGTTCTCACAGTAGGTACACAAATCAGCCACACCAATGTAATCCTTCGAAGATTGCACACATTCAGATTATGCCCTGGCTTTTATTTTTAAAATGTTAGAAGAGGCACTTCTGCACTACCCAGATAACAACAGTGTCAGTACCAGCTAGCACTGGTTGTGGATGAGCAAGTGTACGAGTTCTGCTCAGGTCCTAAAGAAACATTTTTTGGTCAAAGAAATAATTGCTTTTTTCTGAGGGTCTGTATGTTTTTACCAGAGGTAAAAGCAGACATATGATAATTTTCTCTTCACTTTAGTTTCCTGAAAGTTCTGAGTCACTTTTTAAAACCTAAATCCCTGTGATTATATTTACTCTAAGAATGGATGCATTAGCTTTTCTGTTCTTACCCTTTTTTTAACCTTGTGAAAATATATTTTATGGTTTGATTTTGGATTTCTTTAGTGTGTGTCAGTTAACTTAAAGCCCTCTCATCTCTTTGTGAAAAGATATGAAGGCACTTAATCTAAAAACTGGTGCAGCTTTATGATAGGCTGTTCAGCCCAGAGCACTGGCCAGGGACGCCTAGTTTGAGCTGTGTTAAGTACATTAGTGGCTCTTTAGTAGAAATCACATTTTTAAGTGAAAAGGGTGCAAGTACACGCTTGGTTTTGAAGGATGTTATAAAGGATTTCTTTGCCTCTCCAGACACAGTGGGGAGACTCTTTCCCCTTAGGAGGTCCTCAGAGAAGACCTGCGCAGCCCCTCTGCTCTGCAGCTGCTCTTGAGTCCTGCAATCAGAGTCTGGGAGAGGCCCCCACAGGGACGGAGAGAGGCTGAGGAAAGGTCATCAGGCTTGGCCTAGACCCTCTCAGACTCTGCTGGGGGTGGTG
This sequence comes from Dinomys branickii, assembly GCA_004027595.1. NCBI lineage: Eukaryota > Metazoa > Chordata > Mammalia > Rodentia > Dinomyidae > Dinomys > Dinomys branickii. The sequence continues at coordinate 63,944 of PVLD010007255.1, read as the reverse complement.
TGTGTAAATGTGTTCTACATTTTAAGGAAACAATTGGCAATATGACTCCATGGTGTTAAATGTACTCATATCCTTTAACTCAGGCATTTCCCTTCTGAGGATTTAATTTAATTTAATAAGAATTATTGCATTCATTCCATGATAGCTGCTCTGTCTCATAAATAAGGCTGGGTGAACAAAAAAATCCCTCTTTTATGATGTTTAGAGTTACATGGCTCTAGAAGCTCCCAAATATAAGCAAACTTTGTCCATGGATATTCAAAGCAGCACTATAAACAGCAAAGGATTAGAAACATATGCCCAATGATAGGGGTTAAATTATAGTAGATCAATACGATGGGATTCTTACTGTTGTTCTTTTTGAGACAAAGTCGCTCTGTGTTACCCAAGTTAGCCTGGAATGTATGATCTTCCTGCCTCAGTCTCTTGTAACCGGGGTTACAGGTGCACAGTACCAGGGCCAGCTTGTGTGTGTGTGTGTGTGTGTGTGTGTGTGTGTGTGTGTGGTTTTTTTTCTTTCTTTTGTGGTACTGGGGATTGAATTCAGGGCCTGTGCACTGAACAACATCCCCAGCCCTTTTTCATTTTTAAATTCTTTTTATTTTGAGACAGGGTCTAAGTCATTAAATTTCCTAAGGGGTTTTGAACTTGTGATCCTCTGCCTTATCCTCCCAGAGTGCTGGGGTTATAGTCACATATCACCATGCTTTGCCAATTTTAAAACCTTAAAGGCCATAAGAAGAAAAAAGGGGGAGTGATTCCCTGGAAATGTGTTCAGGTTGGCTATTTTGTTCATGCAGTGAGGACACTGTCTCAGATTTACCCTGGCTGTAGCGTTACTTCTAGGATCTTGCTGCAGAGCCCACCTAGGGCTTTTACAGTACTTACTGCCTGGGTCAGTGGGAGCCGGGCGCACATGGAATTGATATGTCAATGCAATTGGCTTTACTTTGGAAGCCCCAGCCCTTGTCCCACTCATTGAGACAAATGTGATATAGGATTGGCCAAAATAAATGTAAATTATGGTAAAAGTGAAACTATAGCCCTTTGGGGAAAAAGAGATCATCATCAAGTACTTTAATTTAATCTAATCGTTATATATTTGGCCTCTTAGTTTGATTTTGCTAATATTTCATCTGACCAGAATCATTCAAGCAGGTTCTGAGGATGTGGGATGAGCTCTGGAGTCAGACTGGCGAGGTCCAAATCCAGCCTCCACCGCTAAACTGCTCTGAAATACTGGGCCAGTTACTTAACTTCTCTGAGGCTTCCTCATATGCCACCTAGAGAAAATGGATTAAATAAAACTGTCCACACAAAGTAGCGGAATGCTGTGACTTTTCTGCGACTGTCCTTCCCTGTGTGTGCTCCGGGCCACTCCCCACCCTTCTTTCGCCTCCTCCGGAACTGCAAGGGGCAAACAGCTTCTCAGACTTGATTTGGCCAACTGGAGGTGCTGCCGGGAGGGAGAGGGCAGGAGGAAGGGAATAAACAGGGCTTGAGCAATATTGCATGACTTTTGAAGTCTGTTCCCATTGGAAAGCCCCCCTCTGCCTCTGGGGCTTTCTCTCCAGGGGGTATTTCTTATTTTTGTTTTTTTTAAAGTACTGGGGATTGGACTCAGGGATTTTTGCATTGAACTGCATCCTGTCTTATTAAAAATTTTTTTTATTATGAGACAGAATCTTTCTAAATTGATAAGTTGCCCAGCCTGAGCTCAAACTCATGATCCTCCTGCTTCAGCCTCCCAGAGTGCTAGAATTAAAGGCATGAACCACAATGCCCAGCTAAAGAGAACATGCCTTTTATAATTAGTCCCCTCTGTTGAAATCCCTGACAGGGCCTCTGTTTCCCAATTAGACTCTGACACTCTCTGACCTTCCAGCTACCTGCTCTTTTGAGCAACCACACTGAGCAGTGTTTACAAGCTTTCCTGCGCATTTCTTCTTAGTTCACCTTTGCAATGCATTTGATTACATTAAAAAGAAGATCTTCATTTTTAATCACAGTACACTGTCTAGTGATCCAACCATTTTGGGAGGTAATGCAATTTTTAAGTTTTTTCAGACTTAGGTACAAAAGGGCCTCTCTATATCGGATCTGTGTAATTCAAGTAATTATGATGCAATGAATCCGTATCTTTGACAACAACAACAAAATTGCCTTTATCTTTGGGCCCTCCTCCCCAAGAGCACTCGCATTCCATCTTCCTGTTCCCCTTCCCAAATTTCTCCACTCTTCGGAGTCTATCCTCCCTTTATTTTTCTTTATAGGTTCATCATGTCTCTATCCCCTGAACAATATATTTAGGGCTTTTGGCTTGTTTATTTTTTTGTCATTTTTTTTGTTTGTTTGTTTTGTTTTGTTTTTTTGTGGTACTGGGGACAGGGCATTTGCACTGAGCTACATCTGTAACCCATTTTCAAAGATTTTACTTTGAGATAGCATCTTGCTCAGTTGCCAAGTTGCCCAGGCTGGGCTTGTCTTCCTGACTCAGCCTCCCAGAGTGCTGGGATTATAGGCATGCACCACTGTACTGAGCTACTTTCGCAAATTTTTATATTAAAGTAATGATACTGCAAATCTTCCCTACAACTTGCTCTTTCATTAAGCCATTGTTCTTAGAGTTTATTTAATATTTAGCTGCAACTTACTTGCACTGCTTTCACAATTGTTATATGATCTCTCTCTCTTTTCTTTTTTGGTGGTACCAGGGATTGAACTCAGGACCTTGCACTTGCCAGGCAGGTACTTATTCCACTGAGCTGTATCTCCAGCCCAACTAGATCTCAACTTAGTATCCAACCTGCTGCTAATGGACATGGGTGTCTCTTAAGCATTTAGCTATTTCAGATATTCTTGTATTTGTCCTGAGATGTGCAAATACCAATGTTTCTCTAGGGTACAAACTTATTGTAGATCTGCTGGGGCACAAAGCAAGGACTGTCATCTTTGGCATATAATGACAAATCTTTTCCACAGCAGATTTACCCCCTCTGGCTTTATAAGAAAAAAACATTGATGGATATAACTCTTTGGCCCTTGATGTCAGACTTTTACATTTTTTTGCTAGTGTGGAGGGTGTGAAATGATATCTCATTGTGGTTTTAGTTTATTTTTTTCTCTTCATCAATGAGATTGAGCATCCTACCATATTTGCGTATTTCCATTTCTGAGAAGTGCCTGCTCAGGATGAACTAACTTTACTTCCCTGGAACCAGAGGGTCAAGATTGCCAGGCAGGAGGAGAGGAGAGCAGTGCTGCCCTGAAGTCCTGATAGGGTGTGCAGCTCAATGGGAGAGACAGGCTGAGAGCTGCCCAGCCTGGGGGGGTCTGGTTGACTCTATGTCTTTGGTACAGGCTACTAGTCTGGTGACTTAGATAACCAAATGCAGCAGAGTCGCACATTCAGAATTCTGCAGAGATTGGCAGCAATATCTGTGGAACAAGGCAGGGGTGTGTGGTGACCTTGCAGGCATGTGCCTTCGGCCAATGTCTGCACTAAATATTAGCAGACCTGTCAATATGTCAAGAGAAGTTCAAAACGTGACTTTTAAATATGACCTTTTCCAAGAGGGACAGGGTTCACTCTTTGTGCTATCAGCAGGTGTTAACTTTCTCTGGGGCCCAGGGAGCTACTTTACCGTAGGGCCTCAGGCTTAGAAGGAATTTCCATTCATTTAGCACATTTTTGGTGCTAAATGAACATAATGTAAAAATTAGCATTTTAGGTGTATAGCTCAGTGGTATTAAGTGTATTCACTTTGTACAACCATCGCCACTATCCACAGAGTTCTTTCCATATTTAGAACTGAAACATTGTACCTGTTAAATAATTCCCCACCCTGCCCTCCTGCAACCACCAATCTATATTGCATCTCTATAAATTTGACTACCTCATACACATAGAGACATACAATATTTGTTCTTTTGGGTCTGGCTTACTTACTTAGCAAAATGTCTTCACGTTTCATCCTCGGTGTAGCATGTGTTAAAATTTTCTTCCTTTCTAAGGCTCAATGACATCCCATTGTATGTCAATAGCACATTCTGTTCATCCATTCAACCATTACCGAACACTTGGGTTATGTCAGTCCGTGTGGGATGCTATACCAGAATACCATAGACTGACTAGCTTATAAATGGCAAAAATTTGTTTGTCATATGTCCAGCAGCTGGGAAGTCTGAACAGATGCCATGTCCAGTAAGGGCCCATTTCTGGATTTATAGGTGACTGCCTGCCTGTTTGTGTCCTCATGTGAGGGAAGGAAAGGACCACTCTCGGGCCTCTTTCTTAAGGGCATTAATCATAAGCAGAGAGCACTATCCTCCCAAAGTGCTTATCTCCTAATTGGCATAGGGGTTACTATTTCAACCTGTGGATTTTGTTTTATTTTTTGATGGTATTGAGGATTCAACTCAGGGCCTTACACACGATAGGCAAGCTCTTTAACACTGACCTATACCCCTACCCCTTTTACTTAATTTTAAGACAGAGTCTCATCCAGGTTGACTTCAAACTTGCAATCCTCCTGCTTCAGCCTCCCAAGTAGCTGGGATTACAGGTGTATGTTATGGTCTGGTCTGCATGTTCCCACAAAGCCTCATGCAGTCATAGGGGTGGGCTTCTAGAGTTTATGATCCACCCATGTTCGAATGCTGGGTTTATGGGTGTAAGTGCTACATCTGCCCTGGGGCGGAGAGTTTGCATATGTAAGGGAGAAAAAAAGGCTGCTTGCCACCACTCCTGTCCTTTTTGCTCTTGTTGTTTTGGCTGTCTTCTACCCCAAGAATAGTTGCCCTCTGCTATGTGCCATCCTGCCTTGGAGCCAGCTGAGTATGGACTGAAACTTCCATAGACTGAGCTAAATAAACCTCTCCTTTTTAAATTTTGGGTGTCAGGTATTTTGTCTCAACAATGAGAGAAAAGTAACCAAGACAGAATTTGGTACCAGGAGGAGTGGGGTTGTTGCTGTGACTATACCTGACCATGTGTTTCAAGAGCCTTTGGAAATGGCTTGTGGGAGTGTTTGGAAAGGTTTGGAGGTGTCTCCTGAAAGAGTAGAGCTGGAAGGCCTTCAGCTTTTCTCTATGGGAGATTCTGGTCAGAGCTCAGAAGACCAGAAGGCTGGTTTCAGAAATTCTGCCAGTAAAGATCGGGTTTGGGAGGTTTCTGCTGAGAAGAAGGACTGCATTGGTTCTTGGACTCCAGATGATGTGTGTTATGATTTGGCAGAAAGTTTGTCTGCATTTTGCACATATCCAGAGACTTTGCCTGAGACTGAGATTAAGGGCACAGGGGATGGATTAATCCTGCAAAAGAAATTTCAAGGCAGTCGAATGTTGGGGCAGTGGCATGGCTATTGTTGGGGGCTTTTAGCCAGATATATGTTGAGAGTCAAGATCAAGGAGCCCAGCAGGATGATTTAAAATGTGAGTTTGGCCAGAAAGGAAGTTCCAGTAAAGCTGTGGACTACAAAGATAAGGCTGAGGAGATCTCCATTGCTGAGAAGAAACAAGAGAGTGGAAAAGATGGCCTTAGGGCATCACAAGAAGCAGCAGGTCTCCATCCTTTGCAGCCTCAAAACTGCAAAGGTGAAAGACTTTGCTTTGAGGAGAAAGCCACAGAGCAACATGTTCCAGAATGGCAGCGGCGGCTGCACCAGGTTCTAGAATGCTGCTTGCCGCCACTCCTCTCCTTTTTGATCTTGTTCCTTCCTTAATTTTGCATGTCAGGTGTTTTGTCTCAGCAATAAGAACAGTAACCAAGACAGTGTGTCACTATGCCCAGGTTTACATATGGATTCTGATGGAGAGGGTACAGATATTTAGTCTATAGCAGGTCATTTCTACCTTTTGATTATTGTGAATAGTGCTACTATGAATATAGTATATGAAAGTCTCTTCCTGCTTCCATTTTTCTGTTGAGTGTATGCTACTCTTAGAATTGTTTCTCTGCCTCTCTCCCTCCCTCCCTTCCTTTCTTCTGGTGCTCGGGATTAAACCCAGAGCCTTATTTATGCTTGCTAAGCAGGTGCTCTACCCATGAGCCATGCTCCCAGCCCCAACCTGCTTTCTTTACTTAGGATTATGCAATTAGACTCTGGGGAATGGGTATCACCCTCATTTGGTGATTTGTATCCCTTTCTAAGGCTACATTTCAAAGGAAGGACATATCTGTCACCTTTTGACCTGTATCTGTTTAGCAACTCTGGTCCTGTAATGATAATGATAATTTGGGATGATTAGGATGATGACTAAAAGATACTGAATGCTTACTTTGTCCCAACGCTCTTCTAAATACCTTTGCTATTTTAAATCACTTCATCTTCACAATCTATGAAGGTTCTACGAAGAGTATTGTGCAGCCTTATACATGAGCAAACTGTTACAGACAGATAGAACCATAAAATAAGGAGACAGATGAGATCTTTTAATTCAGTGCTTACTTTCACAAATGAAGGAAAGGAGTCCTTTCAAGGAAATGCCTGCCTGAAGACACAGGGTTACACTGTGACCAAGTTGGGGGTGAGCGCACAGGCTTCCAGACGTCTGGAATCCCGGGGCTCCCTGCTCTTACTGCTCTAAGACAGGATTCCATCCATTCATTTTGTTTATCCCATTGACCCAGGTGAAACCTCATCTGTGAGGCTCCCAGGCTACATCTGGATCCAGCTGGATATGCCTGGTCCTCCTCCTGATAATTACTGTGGCAGGACTTCACTGAAATATGATGGGAGAGGATTACAGGTTTGGCTCTAGGATTTTGTGAAAACACATGGCGGTAGCACATTAATACCGGTCGGGGACTGAAAGAGCCTTTTAAAGAAGTGGAGATAAATTTTGGCAAAATTGGGTCATACCGAGAAGTATTCAATATACCACGAGAGAGTTGCCCAAAGTTTTGATTTGTTTTTTTTATTTGTGCAATTTATTCACATACTGAAAACCTGAAGTCTGCCTTTCTTGCTAACCTGCACCTACTCCTGAGTCATAAGGGATCCCAGACGCATGGTGGGCCTGTGGTTTTCATTATGTTCCGTTACTCGTTAGGTTTTATAGTTAGTCGATGTTACACGTTTCTTTCGTGTTTTTCCTGAACTTTATGAACTCTGGCATTTCATTTCACGGATGTATATCCAAGGGAAAAGTAGCCTCCCTTTGATCTTCCTCGGGACCTCATCATGTTTAACCTAAGAAAGATTAGGGAGTTTTCTTTCAATGCTGAACAAACACAGAACTCAGCTGCAAAGATGGTGGGAGCTTAATTTACAACGGCAACTCCATTATGAACTCACTGCACCTCGAGCTGACTGTAGAAAGCATTCCTCTGAATGGGTTCCCGTCTGCCTTCGGAGGCTGCACACATACGGCCCAGAATTCTGGATGTATTGGCCTCACTAGGGGATCTATTCGCATGAATATTTCAACTGCATAGAGTTTTTAAATCTTTGAAATCACCAGCGTGTTGGTTCTTCATCTGGTAGGCAAGCTGGACTTCTCGTTGGTTCTCTGTGTCCTGGAACTGAGCTATTTCTGGAAAGCACTCTCACCTTCTAGTGTTTGTACCATGGGCAACATGAGTGAGCTCCAGTTCTGGGTCAAATAATCCGCTGAGCAGAGATGAACACAGAGTGACAAAGGGTTGCCACTAGGCAAGCACTTGGAAAAACACCTCAGTGCCCCCCGTGCACTGTTTCAGGAGTCTATAATCTTTCATAAATAACCCTTTAAAACAATATATAGGTCTAATTGTGACACCTGGCCTCCACTAGCCTCAAACTAAGAAAGGAAGAACCAAACAAAATCGAGGGTCAGCTGTCAGCGTATTCTGCTCCCTACCAGCCTATGGCATTGATGAGGGTTTATTTTCCTAATGAAGGCTCCAGTGTTAATGGTGGCACTCGCTACAATCAGTTAGGCTTAAGCGTTGTTGAATTCACAACGAAGCAACAATCTGACTGGACTATGATTAGTTCCAGCTCTTAGCTATTATTTATAGGTCACCAGCGGCTAACGACCTCAATTGAGGGACCATTATTTTTTCACAAGATGAAGCTTTTTCTGGAGGAGGGGAGGTCTATCCAAAAGGCCCAGCTCAATACTCCCCATGGGAGTGATTTTATCCTAACAGAGCTTTACTGCCATTCCTAGAAGGAACTGTGATGGTGGACTCCAGTTGGTGGGGTGAAAGCAGAGAAAGGAGGGCTCTTCTCTCAGCCAGCCATTCATTCATCTGTGCACTCAGCAACTGTCTCCTGGGCTGTGCGTGGCACTGCGTCAAGAGCATTTGTGGGGCTCCCTGGGACGAAGGCTAATATTCAACTTGCGCGTACTGGCGTGGCTGTTTTAGTTCTTGTAACATTTATCCATCTGAGATGTTGAAGCAGCCATCCTGACTGGTCCATGCTAGTGTACGCTGTTTGTGAAAATTGTCAAACATCTTTCCTGGAACAATGCTCTTTTATGAAGCTACTTGTTCTCTAAGAAAATGCCATAAAAACAAAAAATACTGCCTCCCTCTCCTCATTAAAATGTCCTCTAAATTTGATAAAATCTAGTTAAGATCCAAGCAAGGTGGCATGGTATTGTGAGAAAGCGTTAGTTAGGATGTAGGAACAATATGACTTGAAAGGGCTGTAAGGTTTTATCTGTGCTCAGCAGCCTATCCTGTGGACAGCTGCTCACTCTTCGTGAGACTGAGTCAGCCCTATAATGGGGATGGGTCTGTTGGGGTAGCCTGATGTAACAAGCAGGGGCATACACCATTGAGGAATGCAAGGGTTTCCACTCCCAGCAAACACAGTAATCATCAGAGCAGTGTCTGGGGTGGAAGGGCTGACCTTCTTTTCCTACCCCTTAGTTGTGGGGTCCTTCTTCCCGAGTCTTGGGAAATGAGACAGCCTTTGATCTTGCTTTTGCTTTCCTCCTGCTTAGCATGTTTGTTTCCTGTGTAAATGTTACCTGGCCAGAAGAAAAAAGAACCATTCTTAGTTCTGTTCTCGGAACTAGGATACCTCACATTAGCCAGTGTAAGTGCAGCACCTAAACTACTATGTACTGAGTACCTGCTGGGCACTAGATGTTGTTAAGGCACTTTACAAACAGGATCTCATTCAGCCCTTGCCTCTGTCCAATGAGATAGTATTATTTCTTCCAAATGACAGAGGAATCTAAAGTATGGCCCAGAATGCAAATCCAGACCTGCTGCTCCATGGCACCCCTAGGGTGTAGACCCTACAGGTGTTCCTTTTGTCTTCAAGGAGCTTATAGTCTGATGTGAAGAGAAGCCATCCATACATAACTGCCATTTGAGACAAGGACAGCTAGTTTGTAAAACTTCAACTCATGGTTTCATAGGAAAAGAATTAGCCTCCAATGTGGGCTAATATTATATCTATCATATACATTTATACAAATATGAACTTAGCATAACTCTTTGTACTGGCACCATTTTGATGCATTTCCTTACATACATGCACAGGCATTTGGATCTTTATTTCATGTAGATTTGCATAATGCTTTTCTGTTTTTCATTCTTTATATACCAGAATTTCCTATGCCAGTGACAAAGTTAGAAAAGTTGATTTTTTATTTATAAACCAATGTATGGGATTTTATCCTGTATTCAATATATGGTCATTTTGGCTATTTATGGTTTGTGCCATTATAAGAAACCCTGAAACAGACATTTTTATACATGGGCTTTTGGCTGCTTGATTACTGTCTTGGATTTAATTCTTTTGGGTACAATTATTAAGTCAAAAGGCACAAACATTTTTAAGGTTGTATATATATCTTTCTTTCCAGAAAATTTGTATTAGTTTACTTACCACTGAAACTGAAGGATCACTTGGGCCCAACAGGTGTGAAAGAGAGCCTGGCCTTGGAACAGAACTTCATGATAGGCAAGAGTCCTGCCAGGGAGGGTGGGAGGGGGGCCCTCTGTGTGGGTAGAGATGTGAGCAGCCTCCCTGGAAGGAGGGTACACAGTGCCCAGGGATCAGAAAGTATGCAGATTCAACCAAAGCTGTGTCTCTTGGTGATTTTATGACTGAGAACAATGACTGCTAGAAGTTTTGCCAGAAACATTTAAAGGAATTAAAATATCAAAATCATGGGTCAGGGACAGAGCTCAGTTGTAGAGTACTTGCCTAGCAATAGTGTGAGGTCCTGGGTTGTTTGATGCACAGCACAGAAAACAAAATAACAGTAATGCCCCCTTCCCAAACCATGGAACATGTCAGCAGTGATGCCAGCACAGACTTTGAAGTATAACTGTCCAAATAAATATAACTTTGTCTAAATAGTACTGATGCTTTTATACCATTTCTTGCTTCTCTCAGTCCTAATTTGCTATTTGAATACAACTGTATACTAATGTGATACATTCTAGAAAGCATGCTGTCTTTGGTGTTAGCATGCGGTCACACTGTATTGCTCCTTGTAACAGAGCCAGCCCCCACTGGTGATGTAGTATTGTGGTTAAGACACATTAAGAAACTAGAATATCTGAGTTCAAATTCCAGCTTCATCATTTATTGGTTGTGTGGCCTTGGGCAAGTTACTTAACCTCTTTGTCCCTCAATTTTGAACTGTAAAATGGAGTTATTAGTAATGTTACCTACCTAACTACATAGGATTAATTTCAGGATCCAATTAATACACATAAAGCACTTACGATAGTGCAGTACACAGAATTAGTACCTTTAATAATTGTCCGCTTTTATTTTTTCTGGTGCCAGGGATTGAACCCAGGGTCTCACACATGCTAGTGCCACTGGGTTATACCCTGACCCCAAATAAGTATTAATATTTATTAATATTAGCTTTAGTGGGACCCACTGCCTAATTTAGCAACACACTTATAAAGGATTTATGGTCAAATGGCAAGCTTGATATTCCATCCCCAGATCAGAGATCTGGAAGCTGCCTCCATCTTAACTAGGTCCACAGACATACCAAACAGCTCTATGTAAAAAGTGAAACATTTTTAATTGTGTTCTCGACCGTTGAATAGTTTCATGATATTTATCCATACAAAATATCCTAAAAATAGGTGCCATATATAATAATGACTCTAATTCTATTTTTATAATGCAATCTTTTTTTCTTCGGTATAAATAGGAAATACATGACATCAAGAGAGAGAAATTTTCAAATTCTTTTTCAGCAATTTTCAAACCTGCATCACAGAATAGAGGACACATAAAAAGATGAGTTTTAAATGGAACCAGCCACCTTAAAAATATTCTGAAAAACATGTTTAACACTTTAGAAAATAAAACTTTTAAAACTTGAAAAGATGATAAGAATGTTGCTCATGTGCCTGACTTTCCAGGATTGAGACGTTCTGGCAGTGGATGGGCCTGTAGCCTGTAACATGCCCCGAGCTGTAGCCTCAAACACAAAATCACGTTTGAATTTTGTCCACAAAGAGACAGAATCTTTCATTGCCTGATGACTCTTGAAAGGAAGTCTTTGTTTTCCTTATACATTTGGCTTCACAATCTTCATTGACAAATAGTTCTGGAAAGGAAACAGAAATGGTGCATGTCTGTATACGTCAGTATATCTACATACCCATTTTTTTTTACATACCTATTTTAAATTAGGATTTCTCAATATCACCAATATGGATGTTGAGGGCCAGATGATTCTTTGTAGTGGGGCTATTCTGTGCATTACAGGATGCTTAATAACAGTATCCCTGGCCTCCACCCACCAACTGGCAGAAAATCCCTCCAATTCTAATAACTAGAATGTCTCCAGAGTTTGACAAATATCCTCTGAATGAAACATGTCCTCCTCCACCCCAGTTTACATCAGTAGGATCTAAGCCAGGAAAAAGAAATAATTATGTGAAGTTTTAAATGGTCAAGATAAGCGGGGTGGGGATATAGCTCAGTGGCACAAGCACTGGTCCTGGATTCAATGCTGAGTACTAAAAATAAAATAAAATAAATAAATAAATAAAAATAAATGGTCAAGACAGACTGGACTAGCTACAAGTAGAAAGCTGGAAGTATTAATTTGCATAAAGATGAAGACCCAAAACTGTACTGGCCTGGGAGTATAGCTCAGGGTACAGCATGTTCCCAGCATGCACCAGGGCCTGGTTACCATCCATGGCACCAAAACAAACAAAGCTGCTACTGTGGCTGTGTGACTATGCTACTACACACAGAATTATCTATATCATGACTTATATGGTGTAAGAGCTTATGGGTGCCTCCTGTGACACTTGGTGCTGGTTACCTTGCTTCTGTCCGCGGGCCACCCTCTGCCTGGACCATCCCTTCTCCACTTGTCAAACTGTGTTTAAATGCCACCCTCCCCCTTGAAAATGTCCTCAGCAAAGAACTCCTACTGTCATTTGTTCATACCTCTGTAACAGCTTGCCTCCTGCAGTATGTATTTGTTCAGAGGCCTACTTGAGCTGTTCATGGGCAGAAATCATGCGTTGGTCACCTCTACATCCTAATTCTAGCCAATAGTAAATGTTCACGAATTCAGTGAATGGAGGAATGAAGGTAGGATCTCTAAGCACATGGCTAAATCTCCCATTTGGGTGATTTCAGGGGAATTTAACTAGAGGTTAGATATGACATGGGTCTTTTACAATAAAATCTGGACAGAAGAAATGTGAGCAAAGCTATCTAGACAAGTAAGAACAATAAATATAAGGGGTAGAAGGGTCACCTATCTAGCCTGTGTGAATATGGGGTTTGTGGAGCTCCATTATGAGCCCAGACTGGAGATCTCTGAGTGCCAGGCAATGCTGCTCACAGTCCAGACGTACAGTATACTGTTCTGCACCTGAGTACTTCTTCTGAGATTCCTGAAGCCAGTGTTTTTTTTAAGACCATAGAGTATTGCCTGTGATTTGTGAAACCCTAGGAATGTAATTTTAATCACCAGACACATCACAACACATTTTCCAAACGTGTAAGTGTTGCAGTGCCATAGCTGCTAAGTGGGTTACTCTTCTGAGCAGCAGTACCAGCAAATGCAAAGTTAGACACTTGCACACACAGTCACTCAGAGGGAGCCAAGACAAAAGAGCCAGGCCTCCTACCGGCAGGGAGTAGAGGAGCACAGCCAGGAAGAGCAGCAGGATGAGCAGGATCAGCAGGCCTATGATGACCCACTTGAACCGGCGCCACACAATGAACCGCATAGTCTTGCACGGGTTGGTGAACCAGAGAAAGGAGGTTTCTGGGCGGCTGCAGTACAAAGAAATGGTATTACCTCCCCAACTTGGGGAACAAGTACTGTAATTTATCTAGGAGTATAACAGTGTAAAGAGTGTCCAGTGACATATATCAACTCTTCTCCACAGTGGCCGAGAAAGGCTCAGGTACCCATTTTAGCATCCTGAGATGCTGAGAACCCTCAGCTTTGGCTTCCCAGGGAAGAATGGTCAAAGTGAAGCGAAAGCACCCACCTCTCCATCCCCCACAGACCACTATCAAGTACAAAACTAGGAAGAACAACAGCTAGTCCACTGCATGAAGCCAACTGGAAGTGGATTTATCAAACTGCAGATGTTTGGGGATCAGACAACGTGGAGAACACAGAGGGCCTCTCACTTTGGTGGGTCCAGCTTGGGGTTCATGTTGGGTTCATCCCGCCCTTTTCCAGCTGGCCTCTCATCAGCTTCCTTCTCGTTGAGGACCTCCAGTGTCATCTCCACTTTCCCCTTCAGTAAAGCAGAACAGGTTAAACACATGACATCACGTTTCACAAATATTTTTACTTCAATCCACGGAGTATTCCCTGAGCAATGATTTTTATTCTTGTAAAACAATCCTTAGATTGCCTTAAATTTTCCTCAAGAGATTTCTTCACATTTCCTCTTCATGTGTTTCTGAACTGACTCCACGTGGGAAACCGAGAGGACAGATTGCTTTCTCCACTTCCTGTTTTTCATTTTTCATGCCCCTGTCATTCTAGCTTTCTCACATCAGTCAGCTGCCTGCACACATATACTTTTCTTTGTAACTTTACATGGACCCGTGTAAAATCTACCCTGCTCAGAATAACACCTAACATTTATGGAGCCCTAACTGCAGGCTCAAGATAGCAGGGTCAGGCCTATTATGCTGTACCCCTACTGTGCACAGTAGTGCCAGCACTTAGTAGGTATTTTATGTGTGTTAGCTGAATCAGTGAAAGCGTAAATGGATAGTTGCTGCTGCCTGCTGATAGGTTCCTGAAGGATATACCAGTGCCACTTAAGCCTTCTATATAGGTAATCACATACAATGCTCCTAACAACTCTAGAAAGGTCCTATTACTGTCCTCATGTGTAGGTATTGAGACAGAAAGAGTTCTAGATATGTCTCTTCCTTGATCAGCTGTATTAACAGACTTTCTGGCACCTAGGAAAGTCCACTAAATACCCAAGAACTTGCGAAGCCTTGATGCTGACATCCACGTAGGCAGAGGAATACAGGAGGCTCATCTGTTTATAACCCAAGAAAACTGGGCATTGGATTTTGGCAAGTTGTTCCATTTCTCCAAGTCTGCTTTTGGAGTCTACAAAATGGAGATAATATCTACTTCACAGGAGCGTCAACAGAACTAAGTAAGCTTACGTGCAAACTAATCTACAATAACAGAAAGCAGATCAGTGATTTCCTGGGGCTGGGGGCAAGGAAGCAGTGAACTTCAGAGTGCACAGGAAACTTCTGGGGTGACAGGAAAGTCCTGCCTCTTGATTACGGGGTTGGTTTCATGGACGCATAATTTATTCAAAATTCACTGAACTGAGCACTTTGAAGGGGTGCAGTTTATGAAAATCACACATCACGGTCTTATTAAAAATATTATGCATGCTACCTGGCTCGTAACTGATATTAAATTTTAGTTAATTAATAATATGTAATGAATCAGGTAGTCTTTGGTGACATGGCATGGCAAACTGCACGACTGCTTCTATGACAAAAAGATCTTGCATTCCTCAAATATGCTTATAGCTTATGGCCTCCTTAGCCCTCCCTACTTCCTCTTTTTTTTTTAGATAGAAAAGCTCAAATTTGAATTCCCCCTTTCTATACTGAATTGTACTAGAAGCTCAGCATAAAGTAATCTTCTTGGTAAAGGAGGACCACAGTGTTCCAAGAAAATACAACACAACCACCTGGGCTCCTACTTTTTTACTAGTCCAACCTCTTCACCTTCCCTTAATGCCAAATACGTGCTCAGAGGGTCTCCCAGCTTTCCTTACAGCCCCAAGTACAGACTGTTTTCAACCAATTTAACACTTCCCTATCTTGTCTGGAGTAATATATTGATAAAGGGAAGGACCTTTAAAAATAAAAACAATGCATGATCCCCAACCAAGAAATATTCATACAGCCATCACTCGACAGCCATCTTTATCTGCATAGCATGGCCACCATCCTTTCATGGACTTCTGCTCAAACAGTGAGGCGGTCTTAGCCTTAAGGGGGTCCATGGCTTTCAAGTCTGGAATCATGTCTAAATTGCATTTCTCTGACGATTTTGCTGGGATGATTGTGTGATGCAAATCAAGTTCCAGGAAACCTAGGCAAGAAAACAGCATTAAGTCCAAATTAGCTTCAGATGGGTCCTCCATTGTCTATGCGTGCACAGAATGTTCTTTTCAGGAGAGAAGCAGACAGTGATTTTTGAACAGGTGATAGGTGAGGTAGAAAAAGGGACAATAATAGATATTTAAGTGTTTTCTAGATAGGATAGGAAATGGGAGAAGAAATAACTCTCTTCCGCTCAGTGTCTCACAGAGGACAGCATTTTCTTTTTCAAAGACATGAGCAAAAACAGAGTTCTTCTATAACCTCAAAACAATTATTTATAGCCAAAATTCCCACTGAACTCAAGACCTTTGCACTTGAAATTTTGGTTCTGAGCTGCCCTGGACGGGTCATTTGGCTTTGCGTATAGACGACTGGTGGAAGCTCCATGAGATATTTATTCACATAGCCTCAGAAGTAGGAGCTTGAAGAAACATAACAGAAAGTCTTCATCAGAAACTAAGAATCCTGGCCACACTTTCTCTTCTGTGATGGAAGGCATTAACTCTTCCGTATCTCTGAGAACTCCTGTGAGTCCTTTCCTTAAAATGGTGTCTATGGTATGTGGTCAAATCAATGCTCTAATAATACAAGAGTCTGGTCAAGAATAGCAGTTAGAGGGATGTTGTAGCAGATTCTTTATAAATAATTAGGCTCCGAATCTCCCCTTAACTATAAACCGCAGCCTACCTTAGCCCCTTTTTAGCCTACATCTGCTTTTGTCTAGTCTTTCCTTACGATTGGTTCAATAGCCATTTTGAAATATAGTCATATTACTTGTTGTACATTATCTCATTTAAATTTTAAGAAGAAACCTCTCTACTATTCTGAAATTTTCTATTCATATGCTTTAGTAGTTGCATATTTGCATACTCATTTGTTTGTTCCACTCTTACTAAGTAGCAACTCAGTAGAAAGAATGGTGAGGAATAAAGGGAGGAATCACAGAGTCACTGGTGGGTTTTTCCTTGGCCAGGAACATCCCCTGGGAGCAGATGGGAGCGGGAAGACCAGTCAAGGGCTATTGCAACACTGAGCTAGGAGAAAATGGGGTCCAAATTGGCAATGTAGGGAGAACAGGCATGAAGTTGGGCAACAATACTGAGTTAGAGTTCAGTTATGATAAATTTGACATGCCAGGAGAACATAAGGTGAAAGGCTGAACTGGGAATAATTACTCTAATGGTTTCTTATGACAATATACCAGGCACTGAAAGAAGTCAGGCTACATATCCTGTTTTCCATGCCATACTTTGTTGAAAAGTGAAAGTTGAAGCTTCATCTTCAACTGAGATCTCTGGTTGTGGGAGAAGAGTTGGGAAACTTCAGGGAAGGCCTGACTTTAAAGAATGGGAGGAAAAGAGAGCCAGGTAAGGAAGGGACCCAGGTTGGATGCCTTTCACCAGTGCCTTTGGTGCAGAGGAGGACAGGCCTAGGAGACGGAGCAATGTCTAGGGGGTGTCTTTGGGGACTTTGCTGACTTTTGAGAGCAGGAAAGAGGACAGAGAGCTGGGGTGTTCGGAGCGGAGGTGGGCTGTAGCATCTCCTCCTGAAACAGGAGTCTTCTCAGAGAGATGAGCTGGTGCAAGCCCTTCTGTGACAGCCGTGAGAGTGAGCAGGGTCACAGAAACAGGCGACAATCACTGTCACCTGGCCACACTGCCCGGAAGACATAACATCCTGCCAATGGGTTTGACCCTTGGTGCTCCCCCATCACTGACACATTTTAGAGATTTAAGTGATTGCTTCCAAGTTGTACAGTTTTCTTAGAGAAAATTATCTGTATGTAAGCCATACCCAAGTAGTCATCCAGAGAAAACTTGTCATTGTCCCATATCTGAATAATCAGCCGGGGTGGGACTCGAAATTCTGTTTGGTCAATACTCCAGAAATGCTCCTAAAATGATAAGACACAAGGACAAACTAAATTATCCTGGAGAGTGGACTCTGAAACGCTTACCCCTGGT
Source organism: Dinomys branickii (assembly GCA_004027595.1). Lineage (NCBI taxonomy): Eukaryota > Metazoa > Chordata > Mammalia > Rodentia > Dinomyidae > Dinomys > Dinomys branickii. Next base: position 46,417 of record PVLD010007255.1, on the reverse strand, counting down.
CCCTGACAATAGCTCGTTAGCATGGAGCCTTTCATCTCCTCTGTACTCCCCTGAGCACCTTTTCCCTTTGGCCCCATCCTTTCAGTCATCAGCTGCCCTAGAAAGTCTCCAGGCCACCAGCTGGGTGGCAAAAAGGATGTCCCAGGCTGTCCCTCAACAGCAGGTTTCCTTCCATGTTCCTAGCAGTGTGACTTCCAGCTGCCACCCCTGGGGTTGAGGAGAGACTGATCTCCCCCAAGACTACTATAGCCCCCTTAGATTATTATCCTAAAGCCAGGTCCACAATATCACCTGCTGTGGTGTCAGTCACCTCTGTTTAGCAAACTTCCTCCCATCCCAGTCCAATGAGTGTGCTCCCTTATGTGTGGAGAGGCTAGGGCCTAGATTACACTCTCAAAATGTCCTAACATTTTTGGCTTTTGGAAAATATCACTGGTTTTTATATGTCTGTCATCCCTGAAGACCTTCAGACCCCTCACGCTAGAAGTAGGCAGAGGGAGGACTAGGAAAGTATCCTTCATGTTCTCACTTCTGGTTCCTTCCTCTGCCTACACAATATTAGTAGAGAACAGTATCTCCACAGCCAGCCACGCCTAACTTCCTCTGGCCCTGGCAGATGGAATTCCCCCAAAACTTGGTGAATTTGAAGGAAAACAAATGGGTTATTTTCTTGTTTTCCATGGTCTGGGCATATTGGCCTCTGCAGAGCTCAGAGGGCCTAGCTCTGAGGGCCTGGGAGCCCACTCTGCTATTCTTATATATCCCTGCCTAACTGTTCTATGTGGGGGTCATGCTCCAAGTACCGCTCAGGGAATGGGGAGGCCCAGGCTTTGATGCAAGTAAACAGGAAAGGTAACTTTACCTAACGACCAGCCTGACCCCAATACCCGCTCTCATTCTGCCTCATTGTCTGAAAGCGTGCATCACACGATATCATGGCAAGACTCTGTGCCTCTAACGTCCCCTTTGAGGCCATCCACCCCACCTGGCATGGCAAAACCCTTCATACAGCATCAGCATAAGTAGGGCCAGCAGAGGGAAGTGTCTGCCCTGATGGGACACAGGGGAGGTACACTTCGATTGGGTCTGAACAGAGGAAGTGTCCAGGCAGTGGCTGGGAAAGCTAATGGAATATGGGAACAGGAATGGACCAGGGATCCCACAGAAGACATCTGTTATTGTTCACCCAGACTTTAGGCCCTTTTCTGGTGCAAAAACACCAAGATATTTCTTGGGGGACAACCCCTTGCCCAGATGGTACAATCTGGGGGAACTCAGTCTATAACTCCAGAGCCTGCTGATCAGGGCAATGCATTCCTGAACAACAAAGGACCTCTTGGGAGGGGCGCGCGACCCCAGAGAGGCAGAGACACTGAGGCAAGAACTAGCTGGCACCAGCAGAGCTCCCTTCTTCTCTTCCTGCTGAGCTTTGCTGAGTGGGTAGAAGTGTGCCTAGGGGTGCTGGCTACCATCCCACCTCCGCCAGGGAGGAGCCCCTGAGAGAGGGAAGCAGCACAGGGTGCCAGTCGCCGAAGACACCACTCCTACGTGGGATCCAGATGCTCCTAATGCCAGCCAACCTGGGACTTTTTGGAATGTGGACCAATAAATTACTTTTTCATCTAAGCTAGTTGAGTTGAATTCTGTATTTGAAAATTTTACTAATTAAGACGCTGGGGCCTGTGAAGGCTCCTGGAAGTGCTTCTGAAGGAGGTAACACACACGCTATAAGGCTAAGGAAAAGACAAGGGAAGCGTGCTTTACTATTTGGTTCTGTTCATCATGGGAAAGACTAGCCTCTCCATCACACACAAAACACGGATGTATTACTGTACATATTGACAGAAGTCCCTTACTTCTGCCCTTTATGATTTACCCAGTCATCAATATGTTAGGGAGAAGAGCATTCCTCTTACTTCCTAATTATATAAGCCATTGTCACTGTTTTGTGGCCGTGAGCAAGTCCTCCGTCTCTGTGGGTCTCAGATTCACCATCTGTACCAGGAGGAAACTGGACTCAATGTCTTCAAGGCCCTGTGCAGCTCTGACCTCCTCTGAGTTTCTAAGCTAAAGTAGACTCATGAGTGCCACTTCTCATAGCTGTAGTTTGAAGCTCACTTTTTTAGAGATGATACAAAGTTGTTCGGCAGGGAGGTAGTCAAATGGGAAGACAAATCTCCAGTTAAAATTTCCTTCACCATCCAAAGATCGGTAATGGACATCTGTTTTCTGTTTGTTTTCTTCATTTCCAGGAATCCAGCTGAAAAGCGGAGGCAAATAAACTTAGCTTGATATGACTGACAAGTAATCTAGCTGCAAAATTGTGCAGTGATTAGGGAAATGAAGAGCAGGAGAATTAATGCACTGTTCTTGGGCAACTGCCAGTTATCTACGGAGCTGGGGGGTGATTTATGACGGAGAGGAGCGCTCTACTGCATCCAATACAGACTAGAGCCAAATAAAACATAATCCCCTAAGACCAAAGCAGGAAACCCTTTAGACTTCAGTTACCAGGGCTAAGAGGAAATTTTCTGGAAAATATCAGCAATGTAGCTTCTATTTTGGGTACATCCAAGTTTGCTGGCTATGATTTTAGTCTTCACAACTATGACTCATTAGTGTCTGTCATCACTGCTGATAGGCTCAGTGAATACAAGTTAGCTCAAAATTTTAGCATTTCCTTTCCTATATTTTATTTCGCAAACAAAAAATAAAGGCACAAACCCAGTAATCTTGCAACTTCCTTTTTCTATTGTTCTTAAATTCACTCTGATCTTATTAATGAGACTGGCAAGGAAGATGTAAGCTGTTATTTTCACACGGCTGTCTATGAGCATTTATTTCAATAACATCTTTAACTTTTTTTATTTTAAAGAGAAAAGAAAACACCTTAACTTTTAATAGTTGAAACATTTTTCCCTTTGCCTATTATGCCTGATACACAGTAGGGACGATATAAATACTTGTTGAATTAATGAACGTGCCCAGAAGAAAGCTGTCACATCTACTACTGGGAAGACTCTTGGTTTGGAACCAAGGAGTGACATGTTGTTTTGGCCTGCAGCTCCTCCTCTCTTTTCTGGTGAATATTTACGTTTAATTTTCAGACAGGCACATATTCCATTTGTATTATGCACGTGCATATATAGCTTTGTAACCAACACCCAAATGTGGGCAGTGCTAAACACAATATTTATGCATGATTCACCTTTTCATAGGTAGTATTTACATTCTGTCTGTGTTTGTTTGTCTCTTTTGTACTATTGAAGACTGAATCTAGCACCTCAAGGAAGCTAGGCAAGTGCTCTAACCACGAGCTACAACTCCAGCCCCAGAATTTGGATTTTAATTTCAAATTTTACATGGTTGTTTAAGTTGAGCTTTATTTTTTAAATTGAGCTTTATTTTTAAGCTGGAAAGTCTTTCCTCAGTCCAGTATTACTTGCGTTTGTTTGCTTGATCCAAAAAAGGAAATAATGCTTATGGTAGTCAGATAAATTTGCATATATGTGATTAGCTGGGATTAGAGTTCCTTGGGGAATGGTAATGAGATCTTGAGATGAGAGAGAGTAATGAAGAACTTGATGAAACATTCCCTGTTGACAATGAACCTAAATAAATAATAAGTATGTCTTTAACCAAGTTTTGATTGAAGGCCACTTGGGACTACAAGTGAAACTTTGTTCTCACTTTAGAATATATTACATTTCAACAAGTCTTATCATCTAAAAATCAAAGACCCAAACTCAGTTCAGGTGGAGTATCAATAATCTGGCTAACACCCACATATTGCATTCCATCTGCCAGACATTCTCCTAAATGCTCTGAGTAATGCCTAGGAAGTAGGTGCTGCCATTAGCTCCATTCTACAGAGGAGGGACAATGAGCTTGTAACATTGCCCAGCTAGCAAGAAAAGTGTCAGAATTTCAACCCAGGGAATTTGACTCCAGTGTCTGGTTTCCTGATTACTAACTACGCGACTGCGCTCATCCTCTATGATCAAGGCACCACAAGAAACTAACATCAACATGGGTTATTTGAAACTGAGTTATGGAAGTAAGAGGATAATGAACAACTATGAAGAACTATGTTGGATGTAGGCACCCAGTTAACGTTAGTGGAATAGATATATTTTTCTTTACAGCCTGCAGGTATTTCCTCTTTTTCATAGACATTGATAGTTAGTAATAAAATATCTAGAAAAATAAGTTTTGGAAGCTTGTGGTTCTAAACTTAGTTATCCAAAGTGTTAAAGAGGAATAAAAATAAATAGTGTGACTAACAGCCCCAGAAGTAACAAATTTGCTTATTAAACTGAAGAAAATCTACATTGTTAAAAGAGAAATGAAGACTTATTAGTCAGTTCTAGTCCCTAAGTATTCCTGCTCATAAACAAGGTCCATGCGACTTTTTCTATTTTTCCTGTTCCTACCTTTGTTTTCTTGGAGCTACCTAAGCAGACCACATGAACAGGCTACGAATAGCTTCAAATCACCAAGAACTAGATAGTAATCATTCTAAAATAATGACAATTAATGAAGGATGGCACGTGCTTCATTCACTGAACTTGTGCCGGGCTCCCGCATCTGTCCTCACCCTTTGACGTAGATGTCGCTCATTTCCTCTCCAGTGATACTTTTCTCATCCAAGATAACGTCTTTGGTGTTCCAGATGATCACACGTAGGTAGTACCTGAAAGGAGCACATTTTGAAGGTACTTTGCTTCCGGCCCTGAACCAAGTTCCCAGTTCAGGCTAGCAGTGTCTCAAAATTACTTACTTCTTGGATTTCCGGGGTGTGATGTTGAAAGGAGGGCCTGGTGGTCCCAAACTCTTGGGGAAAACATCCACCCACATCTGAAGTTTCCCCTAAAGTATTCAAAAATGAAAAGAGGACTAAAGTTATATTACTGGTAGTAGAAATTGTACTGTTTTATAATATTTCTTAATGGTAACTATTTCTTCTGGTTGCTAATTTATTAGCCTATATGGAAGGCAGGAGTGGAGTAAAAGAGTAAGACAAGATTAATGTTTTATCTGTGATATCATTTAGGTCTCCCACTTTCCGTCTTCACCTAGGGGGCTCTGATGCACCCACTTATTTGTATCATAGTCTGAGTTTTCCCTGGTTAATAAAACGGGGAATTTTCTATCTCCCCATGACATACTCGCTGTATGACTTAACATTGGGTCCTTTACCCTCCAACAGTTCCCATGCTGTTACTCTACTAATCATCACACTGCCTACTGGATATTGGTCCCAGCTTTGTAACACACAAGTGATTCCCCACTTAGCTCAAAATACAGAACCAGAGTAATATAAATGGCATTTAACTTTGTAAAAGAAAAACATATAACATTGCTGTTTCAAGGGAGGGACTCAAACAGTAACATGAATATTTGCATTCCCTATAGCTTAGGATCCCCTGACAAATGCCCACCACCAGCTAGGAGGCTCACAGAAGGAAAGGGGAAACAGCTAACACTTTCACTGCTGTTTTGGTGAGGCCCTACTTAACTTTTTGCCACAGACTGGGCTCTTTGATCTGACTAGAATGTCCTTCCAGAGAGGCTAGGAACACCATTAAACAAAATATATCAAGCATAAAAATTTATAGTCTTCGAACTATTTCTGGATTTCTATGAACTCTGTTTTCAGATAAAAACAGACTGGTCTTCAAGAAAGTTGCCAGAAAACCCACTAGATTGGCTTCCTAGTGCATTGTGATCAAAATGAATTACCTGGCACTTTTGAAAAGGGTTATATTTTACTATGATCCTGACTCTTCCAACTAACCTCTAGTGCTCAGGGCTCTATCATACATCAAGCAAACTGCAGAACATTAGGCATCCGGGTGTCTCCTAAGTCCTGGTCCTAGTCTGTGTCAAACCCGGTAGGTTAGTAGATTTCGAGGGACAAATCTTCCATGCCTAGAGATTTCTTGAGACTCTGTATCATTGAGATTTCTAAAGGAAGAGAAGAAGTCCTGCCAGGTTGTCAGGCTCTTTGTTGAGCAAAGAAAAAAATAATGTTCTTCCTCCTCTCCTTCCTTCTTTCCTTTTTTTTGGAGGGGTGGTGGTGCCAGGGATTGAACTCAGGACCTTGTGCTTGCCAGGCAGGCACTTATTCCAATGAGCTATATTCCCATCCCCTCTTCTTTGCAAGTTCTCTGCCACCAAGCTACAACACTAGTCCAGAGTACTACTATTTTTAAAATGTGACCCTCTAACTACTTTGCAGGTACTTGATGTTCCTGATCACGACCTAAACCTATATGACCCACATCTCTGCAGATGAAGTCTAGAAATGTTCATTATAATTAGTTTCCATGTACAGTATTTTTTTCATTACCCATGATTTGCTTTGCTTCTTTGGAAAGGGCTCCCCAGTTTTTAGGAGCTGTGAGCACTGACCTGTGTCATTACTATTCATGGTTCTAACGACCTGGGATTTCCAGACCCACTCCCCTAACTCTTTAATCTCATATGGTAATTGCTCCTCCAGCAGGGCCAAGACCTCTGCCCTTGTTCCAGACCCTGCTCTCTGATTACAGCTGAGTGGTTTGTTGATAGACAATTGGGCAAAATTGGGGCAAACAATTCCTATTCATTTTGAAGTGGATAGAGCTACGTTATGATATAAAAACACTCAGAAACTGTCCATAATATCTAGACTCATAGGAAGGTGAGCACAGCGAAGAGGAGATTAAATAGACTTGTAGGGAGAAACAGGAGACAAGGGGGACTCTGATTCAAGTTTGTTCTGAGTTATAGAAAATTTCTATTGATATTTAAGTGAGCTTGCTGACAATTCTTACAATAAATTCCCTCTGAAATGAAGCTAATTAGAGTTTCACTTCTACATCTATATCTAAAAGTATTCAACACCATACACAGGAAAATCTATGTCAGCTACTGTTGCTGCATTTGGGATGTAGATGTCAGTCTTCAAAAATGAAAACTTCTCACCTGAGAAATGTTGGGCTGGAAGGTACTATGCAAAGTCCTTGTCTCCACATGCTCAGGGACCAGCCCCTGAGTCCGGAGGATGTGAAGGGCAAGACGCTCTTCTGGGGCCCCAAGGTGCTGGTGCAGGATTTTGTTGACTTCTGGAATGAAAAATGGCACTGAAACAGGGATAGGCATTTGAGATCAGTGTAGCCAGACTGCCTAGAGCTGCTCGTGGCCCTTCACTCCAAATTTTGTCAAAATAGACAGGCATTGCTAATATGTATTTTTGACTTGAAGGAATAGCGGACACTGATTGCTATTGACTAAGGGCCTTGCCAAACCTGTGTTCACAGTCAACTTGTAGATTGCCAATAGCAAACAGACTAGAACACACTAGAATGAGACTATATGTAATTTTGTGGTATAGGTTCACAGCCACCTCTTTTGCCATTAAAAGTGGCCATATGACCAAATTCTTTTGGAATGCAACATGGGTGGAAGTGACTTGCAGATCACCTTTGAACTGGGCTTATAAATCTGTGCCATGTAGGGTCCTCCCTGTGCCTTTCTCTTCTGGATGTGAACAGCAACCTTAGATGCCTGTGCTGAAGAATAACAGAGCTACAAATGGACAGGCCCTGAGTCCAGGAGGCACTGCTTGGAATAGGCCCACCCACCTGTAGAAATGTCCATTCTGAATTAATGAGAAATAAATGTTCAATGCATAAAGCCACTAACATTTGGAAGTTCAATTACTACAACAGCTAGCATCACTGTGGCATTCTAAAACAATATTCTAAGCAAACTGTGGCATTCTAAAACAAACATTCAATTCTCAAACACTTCTCCCATTCAGAGGAGCGTTCTGTGACTTTTCCTCTAGACACAAACTATAACACAGAAGTATGGAGAAAGGATGCTGTGTGACTTCTGAGCTAGACAAAAAAGGCCATGAAGTTCCTGCTTGGTTTTCTTAGACCACTTGGGACACTCATTTTGGGGGAAGTGATTCATCTGTAAGGACCCTGAGTACCCTTCTCTTCTCCCGAATATAGAAGCATATCACAGTTCTGTGCTCTGTGGAGTATTTTTGGTTACAGTGGGCTAAGTACCTACACATCAGGATGGGTTGGTTGTTTTACACATTCCTGCTTGGGGAAGAGCAGTCCCCCAAGCTTGGACATGAGCCAGATGGGACTCGGCAGGTTCTTCAAATCACCCTCAGGCATCCCCGAGGATTTTTGAGGAGGATTGGCATAAATGATGGAGTAAACTTGGAAGAGAAGTTCTTATACCACTGTCTGAACATTTTTCAAACCAATTAAGTAGAATGTGGAAATTAACTTTGTGTTCGAAGAACTTTGTGTTTAAAGCTTAAATGACTATGCCTGGAAAGGGCAAGGAAAACATAAGACAGACAAGAAAATCCACCCACTTTGACATTTGATAAGACAGCACAACTGCACTATAATGCGACTTATGTTAGAGTCAGATGTGCATTGTTTCATACGGTGTAACAGGTTATGGCTCTATCCATCCCTCTCCTCAGACCCAGCGATACAAACAGGTAATTGTACTTTGCTTATAGTTCACAGCTACATGCTCACCAAATTCATCCAAACTGTGGTCTTGTCCTCCGTATCTGATTCTGCTTCCGTCTTCAGAAAGAATGGGCTGGGGGAAGCCTTTGAATCTAGCTACATTTTGAAGCAGCTGTGTCGGTCTCAACTGATCTCTCCATGTGTTTATTCCAGAACTGTGAATAACAACATGCATTGCAGAGATATAGCAGGGCCCATAGTTCCTCTTGGTTTTACACACACACACACACACCTTTTAGGTGTTCCTGTATAACATCTAGAAATCTATTTCAGAGGCTAAAATCCACACATTAATTTGGCCTCTGCCAATCCATCATTTTATCTATCACTATTTTTTACCTCCAGCTTTCCTTCTCTGTAAAACTGAGAAGTCTGAGATCATGGTAGCCAAAAAAAAAGGGAAATTCATCCACTAGACTGGGAAACTCTAACTCATTAGATACTATAGATAGACACTGAAAAGCAGGCAGGGGAAGGCAGACATCACAGCATTGATCATTTGAGGAGAGGAAATCCTTGTTTCCAAACAGCAGGGAATTCCTGTGTCTACCATCACCAGCCCTCTACCTCTGACACCTAGGAGCAAGCTCAAAGAGGGGGAAAGGGCATTGATTTTCTGAGTGCTGTCACCCAAATCACCCGGTATGGCTGCAGCCGCCACCATTTTTCATAGAATATTATGTGAATTAAGCAGTACAGTGACACTACTTCACTGTAAGAGAATCTTGTCATTCGAAGTGATACTTAACTGATGGAAAGGGAGAGCGGCACAGTGAGAGAGACACTAGGTAGAGAGCCAGAGCCTCCCCCTAGATGTTACAGTTGGCTGGCACACGGGGCCTCCATTTCTCACCAAGGCAACTTACACGCAGTACTGCTCAGGTATGCCACAGTGGGCCCCAAACCGGGAGAGGAACCGGTTTTCCAGATCAATGATGGTTTCTCCTACTTTTTCATCACGGGTAAACATGTCATAATCGTAGACAGAAATTTTCAGGTCCTTTTCCTGAGGTAAGTAGCAGCTCAGTTCATACATCCTAAATAAAGAAATGTAGGGTTAGAATAGCCACAACTCATATTAGCACCTTACAAATGGACCGGGGGTCCATCAGAGGATACCTGGGAAGCATAGATGGCTACTGGACAATAATGACAGATTAGGACAACCAGGGTGGGCAGAGAGACTTGATAAATAGCAAAAGTTCTTAGTAAAACAGTAAGAGTACATGCTTGCTTGGGAGGAAAGTGTGGGCTTATCTACCTATGTTCAAATCCTAGCTCTGCTGCTTACCACTTGTGGGACTCTAGATCGCTTACTTAACGTCTCTATGCTGCTTTCTCACCTGTCACATGGTTTATGCACCATCTGCATGGTTATAAGAGTCAAGTAAGGAAGTGTCTAGAAAGCATCTGGCAAAAGTGCATTGATTAAAACTGAGCAATAAAGTAAACAATAAGGTATTATAAGATTGTTAAGGGGCTGGGGGTATAGCTCAGTGGCATAAGCGCTTGCCTGGCAAGCGCAAGGTCCTGAGTTCGATCCCCGGTACCGGAAAAAAAAAAAAAAGATTGTTAACTTTATCATTAGTACATGCCTATTAACCAGGACACCTGAGCATCCTCCGCCCCAGCGAGACTCCCGAAGCCCAAGAACTCTGATTTACATGCTTTATCTGTGCCCCTGCATGTTAACTTCCTCTGGTGAAGTCCCAGCTGAGACCCCTACTGCCTGGGAACATCTTTCGCCCAACCCACAAGAGCACAAGGGAGGGACATGAGTGGACTCCACCGACAGAGTGTGGGGTGCATAAACTTTGGTTCTTTAAGGCTTTTCCGTGAAGTTAAAATTACATGAAGGAAAATTACTAAAAGTTCTTGGAGTAGTTGGTGGGCAATGTGGCCCAGGGTTGCTAAAATCAGCCCCATTTGGGCAGGGTTTTGCTCTGTATTTGCACTGTCCACAGAAGTTCTGGCCTCATAGTAGGTGTTTAATGAATTGTGTTGGAGGAAGAACCGAAAGGCCCCCTTCTTCTTCCCCTCCTCTTCTCGATCTCATTGTATTCCAGTGCGTGGACTGGTCCCTGCCCAAAGAGCTGGGGATGCTGATCCACTTGAGCAGAAAAGTGTGTCAAAGGGGCTCATCACAGCAAGTCTCCTAGATAAATCTCAGGGACTTTTCTAGGCTGCAGTAGCCACCTTGAGGTAGAGGAAGCAGATAAGCACATGAGAAAAAGCATTTAAATTATGATTACAAATAAAGCACTGAACCTACATATGCCTGTAACATCACATTTGTAATCCTGGATTCCAAGGGACAGGTAATATCTATCCTTTGAGAGAAAAACATCTTTTGCCAAATAAATTGAGAACCACTTATTTTGGTGTTCTTCTGAGCCAGCTAAAGGCCTTGAGGAGTCCCTGATGATTGTCTTTTTAATGCGGATGTCTCGGTTTGACCAACCAATATTTTTTCCCCTTGTAATTTCAATTAATATCTTAGGGAAGACACTCTGAGTGTGACCTGGAGCACGCCAAGATGTGGTAAGATATCCTGAATGATGTCCAAACCCCAGGGAAGGCTGCTCCTGCCTGAATTCCCGTCCCAGGATCCCCAAGAGCATCTGCTGAGAGAAAATGCTCATCTCCTATGACAGAGACCGTGCGTTGGAGCCGTTCCAGGGCTGGGATGCTACTGAGCGGGGAGAAGTCTGCATACCCGCCGGACAGCCACTGGCTGAACAGAGCCTGACCCGCAGCGCTTCTGCCCAGACTGGCTCCAAGCAAGGCCTTTCCTGTGCACAAATATCTTGCACTTGGCTCCTCTGAGACAAGCAGTTCAGCCTGGGCTGCCTTTCCCTGCAGCCTCGTCTCCCTCATACAGAGCCCTCCTTCCTTCCCTGCGTGCCTTTTCCTGTCTAGACCTTGGGGCTGGATCAGTGGAAGAAAAGGAAAATGATCATATTGCCATGCCAGAAGATTACTTCCACTCCCTGGCTCCAGCACACAGCCTTGGGGTGTGCAGCACAGAGGGTATGCATATGTGTGTGCATGCGTGCGTGCGTGCGTGTGTGTGTGTGTGTGTGTGTGTGTGCGTGTGCATGCATGCATGCATGCATGCACATATGAATGCCCACGACCGGAGAGCCGAGTGTGATCTTGTGTGCATGTCTTTTAGCCTAGGTGAAAGAACAGTGTGTTTGAGTCTGCCAGACTCTGAGTAATAAAGAGGTGTACCTGTGTGTGTGTGTGTGTGTGTGTGTGAAAATACGGGGGGGGGGGTGGAAAGAGCCTAACTGAATACGTAAGATCATAAACCAATAAATAAGTCCACATTGCCATCAAGAACAGTGTTCTCTCACTCAGCAAGGTTCTAGAAAAGTACCACCATTTTCACAAATGTTTTATACAAAAAGCATTTTTCTACAGGTGGTGGCTTTGCCTTGATTATGAAGTACCACTAAGTGTGTGGGAAAAGCCAGGCTATGGAGTCAGGACCTTCCACCTACATATGGCTCTGTCACTTACTAGCTCGTGGGCAGAGCTCTTGGAGCTCCATGTCCCTGCTGGGCTGGGCTGCTCAGCCCTGTCCTACTAATGAGTTTGACAGGGATGAACACTGTACCATGTTGAAGCAGAGTATGGTGTGAAAGCCACACATATACCGGGATCTGATGGCTTTTAGGTTCTAATCCTGTCTCTGACTCTTATCAGGGAACACTAGGCATAGATACTCTTTAAACTTCAATTTTCCATGTTGCAAAACAGAAATAATAAGATCATCTCAGAATGGTGGGGTTCTTGAGATATTTTGTATAAATGGCTTGGCACAGTGTTTGTGCATAGTAAGTACTCAGCACATATCAGCTATTATTACATGTGGAAGAAGTTTACAGGTGGAAAATGCTGCTCCTCAGGGATTACTTAGATTTGATCCCTTGAGATGGTTCTGCTTTTTCTTTGTTTGTTTGTTTGAGACAGAGTATCACTCTGTAGTTCAGGCTGGCCTTGAATTCACTATGTAGTTCAGGCTGGCCTCAAAATCATAGGATCCTCCTGCCTCAGTCTCCTGAGCACTGGGATTACAGACATGTGCCACCACACAGAGCCAGAGATGGTTCTAATGAGACAAATGTAACAGTCCAGAAACAAGTCCTAGATTGTAGCTACAAAGAAAATGGTGTTATTTCAAGAAACTTTGGGAACAGAAGGCACATGGAGCAAGACATATAAACCTTGTCACTTTTCTGTCCCTTCCTTGGTTTGAACAACAGAGTCAATAATACATTTATGGATCAAAATGATGGAACCAAGGTGTCGCAGAAAACAGAACCTGAATTGGACTTTAGAAGTAACAACAGTATCTTACTCCAGCTGAGTCCCTTCACCTGTCCGTGAGCTTATGGGTCCTCCACTCACCCAGTGTCCCTCTCCCACCAAGGTCTCAGAGCCACTCTCTCCTCAGAGGAGCCCACCTCATGATTTATTTTCTACATGGCATCTTTTGCTTCTAGGAACCCTTTTACTTGTGCATTTACCCATTTATTACCTGTCTAGAATATTTGTTCAATTCATGATCAGTTTCAGGTCGTAAAACAAGGCTGAGCATATATTACATCCTTAATCATCCTTAGTACATATTCCATGAAAAAAAATGACTGAAAGAAAAATGTTTAAAAATGTTTGTTACCTGCCAAAAACTGGGTTGAGAGTGTTGGGAATATAGTGGTCTCGATCTTCAATGACTTTTTTGCCCAGTGTTATTTTTATGTAAGGGTCACACTGTGAGAGAAGACAGAGGAGATGAAATGTTATGTCATTGTAGGGTGCAAGTTGAAGTCAATTTTGGGGAGAGACTCTGCTTGGTTCCGCACCCACTCCCAGCTGATGATAAGATGTCTCTGTCACACCTATGCACCTAAGATGGGCTCTGAGCAACATTTCCCTTTGGGTGGCAGGCAGCCAGGAGCCTTCAGAGCAGCTGTGTGGGTGGAGAGGAAGGGCAAAGGGCAGTCCTGGCTGTGCTCACACTGACCCTGTGACTGGAGCAAATCGAGTCCCTGGTCACATCTGTAAAATGAGAAGGATGAACCAGAGGCCTTAAGCCCCTGCAAGTTTTTAGGTAAATCCCCATGGGGACAGTCCTCCTAAATACATTGTTTGGATAGAGTATCTTTCCCCCAGTGAGATAACAGACGCCCAGAAAGAAAGAACGTGACAATTACTGTGGCTGATGACTATAATTATCTTGCTACAGGAGAAGGCCCCACACCCAAACTCTTACCAGGCCATTGTTGTCCTGAGGCTGGAGCTCTAAGCCTCGAACAATGTAAATCCTAACCGTGCATTCCTGTGGGACGCTGTCAGGTAATTCCCGAAACTGCCTGGGAGGGGCTGGCGTGCTGGGGTCATCCGACAGGGGGTAGATTCGAAAAGAACCCTAAGAGAAGACACACAGATGACTCAACAGGGACATGGGCAATGACACAGGGCTCTGAGCAGTATCTTCTTCACCCAGGGCACTGGGACAGTCATGGGGTCATAGGATTGGGCCATGGAGGACTGCCTTTTGGGAAAGAAGCAACTACATTTATCTTTGCAAGTCTGCAATAGGGAAAGTGAAATGATCAAAAAGTCATTATCTGAGAGACCACAAAGGGAAAGGAAGGGCAGGGTAGACCAGGAAATTAGGCAACAGCTGGGTAGGAGTTGGAGCTGACTGTGGTCAGCGCACAGGCAGGTGGTGGTCAGAAGTGATGATGTGCCCCACCTGCTTTGGAGAGCAGAATAAGCCAAGTGAATGGCCAAAGGTGGTTTTTCTTCTCTAGGATTGTCTGCTACATCCCATCCCGGAAGTCTCCATTCAGTCTTCAGCTGAAAGGTGTTACCTCTTCCAGAACAACTCCTTGGCCACCTTAGGGGTGTTTGTGTCTCCTGCCCACCTCCCTCCAACCCTGTACACACACCTATTGCAGCACTGACCTCCACACTAAAATGGGCTATCTACTGTCTATATTCTCCCTTAGACTGTGGGCCTGCTGAGGTAGGACATTAAGTCTTGATCATCAACCCCACACTAGGGTTTAACAAAGGGCTGTACATCTGGAAGGGATGTGAGAAATGTACTTTGAGTGAATACACCAGCCCGACCACTGCAGAGATGATACAGTTTATGATACGATAATAGCTTCATATCCTGAAACCAGCTCCAGTACAAGAGAAGCACTGCAGTTGGAATCAGAAGATAAGGGTCTTAATTCTGGCCACCTTCATTCAAGGAAACGTCATGAGGGAAACACCTAGCATGTGCCTGGGATCTCAAACTAAAGGAATTCAGTATGGCACAGGGATGTTAACTTAGCCAGACTCTTGTGCTTTCTTTAACTGTTGCAATAAGAAACATTTGAGATGCTGTATAGGGCATAATTCCCTGATCCATTAACCATATCTGTGATTGGCAAAGGGTTAGGAAGAGGCAGTATATCTGCCCCGGCTTTGCCAAGTGTGGGTGGAGGGAGTGGCAGCCATAACGCCAAGGCAAAGTGAAAGGTATTTTCATAGTGCCGTGAACCCAGACCTTTGGGAGCCCTGAGTGGGAGTGAGTCATGCTGACTGTGGCAAACAGAGAGCTCTTGACAAAGAGTGTGACATTTGAGCTGCCACTTACAGCACGAGTAGGACTTTGTCAGACCTGGAGAGGGAAGGAAGAGCTTCCAGGGAAGGAAGAAGAGCCTGTCCCAAGGCCCTGCGCTGTGAGAGGACAAGGTGTGTTTGGGGCTTGGGAGAGGTTCTCCTGGGCAGGAGGGTGGGGCATGTGAAGGAGGGTGGCAGGGGGGACACACTGCTTATGAAAGGTTAGCTCTGTTTTTGAAAAGAGTTGAGACTTGATCCTGTGGAAACCCAAGCAATGTCTAAGCCATCAAGACTCAGGATCAGATTTGTTTACACGGGGGATAGACTGGCTGGGGGGAGACAGAGGCCAAGGACGATAGATTAGGAAGTTGTCAGAATGATCCTGCTGAAAGCCTGGGGGACATGGAACATGGAGAGGGAACTCAGTCTGGAAAGGTTTGAATGTATAGGATTCAAGCTGAGCAGGGAGAAAGAGAAGCTGAGAATCACTTCAAGTGATCTGGTTCCTCTTGTCCTTATGAGCAGCTTTCATTTGTTTCAGAAGTTGAAGGACATGACTCTGCCTGGAGGTGAGTTGTTCTTTACCCCAGCCAATAAAGGGAAAAAAGTGGATTTTAGGTAGGTTGAAAATGCATATTTTATTCACCTTAAACTCTCCTACCACAGATGGATCTTCATTCTCCTCTGATTTTCCTCGGTACAATTTGAAGGTATCTGAGAAGTCTGTCAGGCCTTCAAAGTCAGCAACATCCTCTAGTTCACAATCATATATCTAGAAACCATCAACAAGTTTTTAATTTCTTATTAAAATTCAGGTAGAGTCCAAAATCAAAAGGACTAACAAGGCCAAGTGGGCATGAGGGTGAGGACGGAGCAACCAGAAATCTCATCGTGCTGGTGGGACTGCCGAGTGCTACTGGGAAGAGCTTGGCTGTGTTTTTGTGGAGCTAAGCCGTATCCTAATACCCAGAAATTGCATTCCTAGCTACTTACTGAAGATAAATGAAAATAAATGCCCCTGTGGAATATAAGAATATCCATAGCAGCTTCATCACATAAATAAATTGTGGCCTACTCGCAGAATAAAGTATTACCCACTAATGAAAAGGGACAACCACCCACACATAACATGATGAGTTTCAAAGGTGCAACATGGGGTTAAAGAAGCCGAACCCATACAGAACACTGTGTGAATACATTTATATGAAGGAAAAATACAAACAGACAAGACCAATCTATGAGGTTAGAAATCAGGTCAGGCAGGGAGAGGGCACCTGTAATCCCAGCTGAGGTGGGGTTGTAAATTCAAGGCAGCCTGGGGAATTTGGAGAGATTCTGTCTCAAAATACAAATAAATGAATAAATGAATAGAGCCAGGGATGTAGTTTAGCACTTTCTGGATTCAGTCCCCAGTAGTACAGAAAAGAAAATCAGATCAGTGGCCTCTGGGAAGGGTGAGAGTTATGGAGAATTGGCAGAAAAGGGGCACAGAGAAACTCTCTGTGGTGGGGGAAATGTCCTCTGTCTTGCTTGGGTGGCGGCTTGCAACGATTGAAACCTATGTTATGGCTTATAGAAAACCTCCATAAAAAACCAGAAGAGGAAAGAAGGAAAGATGAGTGAGGTGGAATGAAAGGAAGAGAAGGGAGGAAGGAAGGAAGAACAGGAAAGAAGGAAGGACAGGGACGGATAGAGAAAGAGGAAAAGGGGAGAGGATGGAGTGTGAGGACGCTCCCCCAGCCTAGTTCAATCAGTTTTTTTTTCTAAATTAGTGATTCTTTGAATGCTGGTGTTCCTTAAGCCACAGCAAGATACTATAATAATATACAATGATGTAGGTTTTTCCCCTTTGAGGGAGAAAGTTATTTGAATGACTGTTTTTTTTTTCATTTAAATAATTTTCTCCTGTACATTGCTCTGTCTACTTTAGCATTTGCGTCTCTTTGAGTACATTTAGCTACTGAATACTTGAAGAATTGGAAAACTCAGGACATTAACAGAATGATCAGAGAACCATACCTGCCTAGCTCAAGAGCTAGTCTTGCTGGACACATGTTTTATGGTTGATACATTGTGTCAACTTGAGGACTCTAGAAGCTTAACTAAGTAACTCAGCAGTTTTATACATTGGGGAGAAAAGGACATGACCTTACCTCTAGGATGTTGTTCATTATGTCAATTTGAGAAGTTTAAAAGTTCACCTAAGTGATTTAACAGGGGATCAGGGTGCTTGCTTTGTAAATACCCTCAGCTGGTGGAAAAGGAGCCTGCAGAGATGGTGTGGGGTGGGCTGATGGCCAATGTAAAATATGAGGAGGAAAGAGGCTTACTTTCTCCTGCTCTTGTTGACTTGCTGTTTTCTGCTGCCCTGAGCTTTGAACTGTTGCCCGTGTGCCCTGCCACCTGGCCTTGGAGCCCACTGATTATGGACTAAAACTGCCACACACTGGGAGCTAAATGAACCTTTCCTCCCTTAATTTTGGGTGTCAGGTATTTTGTCTCAGCAACAAACTGAGACAACATGTTTCCACTGTTAGGATTTGAAACTGCATACAAGTTATGGAATCAACTTTTTAACTAGCAAGGCCATGCCTTTCAGTCCACAGAAGGAAGCATGTTGACATCTAATGTTCTGCAAAAAACATCATAACTGCAGGGTCTCCCTGAGTTAAACTGGATAATTGTTGGCTTAATTAGTGTTGGAAAACCCTCTGCCAGATACCCCCAAGTCCTAAACTGGCAGTCATGCAACCATAACTCAACAGCTGTCCTTAAACCCTGGAATCTTGGCAAAGTCAAACTTGTTGGAGGAGGGCTTTCCAGGAGGCCGAAGGTACACCTGGCCTCTCCCCAGCTATATCCATCATGGGATATTTTGATCTTCTTAGCTCAGTCTGGGACCAATTTTAATAGATGTTGATTTCCCCACCCACAACAGCATAGGTCCAGATACCTTGAGTTTAGAATAGCCTTTCTGAATGTATTGTCCACATTTTTCATGTTCTCCTGATGAAGCATAAAATTTACTCCACCAGTCAACAACTTCTTCTTCCTATAGACATGTCAAAATGAAAAACATCTTTACTGTAGACCTAGATTTCCAATTTACACAACAAAGCTTCTGTGTAATAGGTAAGAGTCATAGGTACTTCTTTCCCTGATGTAAGTGTGATTATATCTCCTTGTTTACCCACACCATGGAGTAAAGATTTACAGTTTTTCTGCTCAGAAGCTGGAGGAGAAATGACTATCCCCAGCCAATGATATATAATGTCTATGATTATACCAGATAATTCTTTTATGTTGTATACACAATCTATTAATTTTTATGGCTTTTACTTTTTTATCCTGTTGAATTGAATGTAACTATCAACCCAATAGAATTTTTTAAAAGTAAAATTTACATATACAAATTAATTAAAATAAAACCTCCAATATATTTTCTGCTATCTCATTTCCTTAGCTCTTTTAGCCAACAATATATTATAATACAAAACTCGCTAAGCTAAGCATTGAAAAACTGGTTTTACTTCAAATTTTGTCTTTATGTCATAAGCCATACTTATGTTAGAGAACACACTGCTTTGGGCAAATTGTTCAATATCTCTTAGCATCATTTTCTTCATCCAGTGATTGAAAGCGATGATAAGATCTACTTCCATCTACCTCAGAGAGTTGATTTGGAAATCCAATAAGATCATTAAGAGAAAAAGCACAGGAAAAGTTAAAATTCAAACAAGTGTGATGGTTTGTCTAGCCAGTGATGGCGAACCTTTTAGAACTTTCAATGGTACAAACAACTCTTTGTGCCACACATCCATAGGTTTGCCATCCCTGGACCAATGGCTTCCAACCTACCCTTTTAGGTTCTGACTCAGTCAGTCTGGGCTGGGACCTGGGCATCTAGTATATTTCCCTAACTTCCCCAGGTGATTACACTGTATAGCCAGGGTTGAGGACCTCTGGTTTACATGGGAAGTTCTTGGAAAGGTTAAAGGTACAATATGAAGTCACTCATGGAGCATTTTCAAATACAGGAACTCCCCCACTCAGATTTCTAACAAGAATAAATCTTCATCTGATCCGGTTATTACTGATTTTAATTTGCCTTGGCAATAGTGATGTTGCCAAAAGCGCAAGTGTTACCTATAATTTAGCTGTCTATTCAATCTTATGGTGAGAAACAAGAATCATAAAAGAATTTATTCTTTATTTGCATGTATGTTCATACTCACTTATGCATTCCGTGAGAATATGCTAACAGACAAGTATATGGGGATATGTACATCTATGTTACCAAACACACATATTTATGTGTGAGTTACACACAGTTACAAAAAGTTCCTTCCCTTTGGTGTATCAGCACTCCTCCCCTAGATTTAGAAAAACATTTATCTATGTATCTCTTATAGGCAAGACACACATGACTCTTAAGTGAAGTATGTGTAATACTTACCTTTTCTGTCAGCTTCACATGCACATGTGTGATCAGGAAGAGGGCAAACCACATGACAGGTCACACAGATATAAGGTTAAGACCCCATGAACATTTTTAAAAAAAGAAAGGAGAAATTATGTTTTCATATATATTTTATATTATCAATATTTTATGGATTAATTTATTTTAGTCAAGATGATTTCATCATTGAACACACCTCATTTATTTTCTGCAAATATGTGAAAGAGTTACCCATAGTACTCAAATGAAAGGCTTAGAGGCAGTCACCCATGTGATATGTCATCAGCGGGTCAGATAACTTCATGGTTGCTGCCTCAGTGGTCACTCAGAAGGGTGTACGTGTAGCTGTCCATTCATCTTCCTTCCTAAAACCTTTCACCTAAACTTTATCACTAGTTTACCTAATTCTCAGCCTTTCAAAAACTCTCCTGTCACCCAATGTTATCATGTAGGTATGTAGTCTTCCCTATGCCTATGTTATAGCACCAAATAAGTGCTCATTCACCAAAATTCTTCTATTATGAGGATGTCAAGTTTCTCAGCCAAATTGTTCTGTCTAAATTTCTCCCAGTAAATTTCTTCCATCTCAGGGCATCTCCAGGAGGTGAAAGAAGGGACAGCTAGGATGTTAGGACTTGGACTTTCTCTTGGTACCTACTGGGACATTAGTCAAGCTGATCATTAGAGCAATTTGAAGAGGTTCTCAGACCTCCTTTTTGAAACCCTAGGTTCATTTTCACTTCTAGAGTGAGGAGAAAACATCTTCTCACTAAGTACACCTCATGCAGCTGCTGCATGAGAGGGCCGCCTTGCTTCTGCAGGTGCTCCTCAGATTCTTGGACTGGCTTTCCTTCAGCATAACAGAATTGCAAACAGAGGCAAAGAGAGATAGATGTATCAGTTCTTTCTATTACATTCATTCCAGAGAAGGAATAAAGGCTAAATCATCACAGCTGAATTGAGATTTTGGAGAGAGGAATTTTTTTTAAGTCAAAAGTACTTTCACATTGTCACTGGTTTCTGAATTTAGATACCAAACTTAGTCTGTTTGTTCACATCTGTTTTCAGCTATACAAAACTGCTTCCAAGAAAAGAACACTTCATACTTTTAAAAGCGCTATTAAGACAAGTTGCTGATTTTAAAATTTAGGGTTAGTATGGGAGAGTTCATTTGTACCCACTTGTTCATTATTTTGCAAGGAAAAGAAGTGGACACAGTTGATGTAACTTGCCTTTTTATGTCTAATAATGAACTCTCAGTTTTTTAAATGGAACAGAAAATTCTCCCCTTAGGTTCAAAACAATCTATTTGTTTAAAAATCACCTTTCACTCCAAAATCTATTAGTAGAAACAATCTCAAAAAAGAATTCATTTAAAACTTTAGACCACACTCCCTTGATCCCGGGCAGCTTCATGCATTTTCTTATCATACATACATGCACTGTCCTTGGAGAAGCCATTTTGCTGAGTGCTGTTGACATACTGCTTAAGCACTGGAATTGGAAGGTAGTTGTTGAGAAGGCCACGTAAGAATGCCTGTATTATCTGGTTAGCACTTGATCAGTTTGTCCCAGATACTTATTTCTCTCTTTTCTCATGGTAATGCTGAGCCCATTCATTAAGAGCCCATGGATAGCACAGGATGTTGCCATAAGTTTCTGAAGCATGATATTGTCATCTAGAGATACAGCCTCCAGCTCCCAGAAACAGCATAGTTAATTTTGACCCACTCCCTCAGTTGACAGGGCCTGCACTGAGTTAGTGGTATTATATACACATTACATATACAGTATATGTAATATAGGAGGTCAGCAAGCTTGTCATTGGCTTTTCCAAAGCTTAACATTCCTCATTTGACTTTGAAGAGTTGTGCTGTGCTCACTGTGATGGACAGGGGTACTCAGGTTTTTAGAAGTGGCTCCAATCAAGCTTCTTATTAACATGGTGTATTCTGATTAGATGTGAGAACAAGCTGATTAATTTCATTTAATAGTGCAGTGGGAATAACTGACATTACCATGATCCCCAATGCTGCTAGGCTTCAAGGTGAAGGGCCATGATACAAACTGACTTTTTTATAAGTAGCCTCATCATCTGTTAACTGCTATTCACAATGAATGCTGGCACAGATTATTGGCTTACTTTTCTCCTTATTCACCAGGGTTATTGAGAACTTAGAGCTACCGAGCACACAGAAGGCATGTAATAAGAATTGATTGACAATGGCAGATGGCAAAGCTGGAGGGAGATTATTGAGCAGGATCTTATACTGCCTTTGTCTTGAGTAGTGAAAATCTACATAAAGAATCATAAGTATACCATACTTATCTTCTCCCAAGGCTACTGTCCTACTGAGACTAACTGAGGCTTTTACAAAATGGAAAAGAGCTATTTTACCATATGAGATGGTGATATTGTCATTTGTGATCATTAGAATTTCCAGATAGTAGAATCAAACACATTTGCTGGCTGTAAAGCCCACACTTAACACGGTCCAATTGTTAGTGAGTTTAATGCAGTGGGAAAGAAATGGATTTTTTTAAGGCACTGTTTTTTCACCTAACACATTAAAGTGCAATCATGTGCATATTTTTTGGCCAGTCGGCACATTAAAACGTGCTGTGAAAGTTTATCATAAATGCCAAAAGAAACAGGGAGATATTTGGTGTTTTCCTTTTTCTGGGTTGAGACCCCCCCAAGCCCCTTTCCTTCCTGTAGAAATGATTTCAATGGCTTTAAAATAGGGTCCTGAGAGAGTATTTCCATCCATTTCTTTACTTCAGAACCACAGCAAATATAAAACTCTGGGATGTCCTATATATTGACAAATAGGATCATTAAAAATCATTACATTTTGGCTTCTTGTAGGGAAAAAACCTGGCATGGCTCTGCATCCCTGTTCTGAAGTTTCAGTGCCATCACTTTACTCCTGAAACTTCTCTTCCTGACAAATAATACCACTTGGACTGTCCACATCAGTGGCTGTCAGACGTGCGTGCACATATTGGAATCACTTATGTGTGTGAAAGTACACTGATGTGTGTGAAAATACACAGATGTCTGGGTCTCTCTGCCTCTTGGTGACTGGGAATAAGCATTGGGTATGGATAAGACTTTCAATATCACAGATGACTGGCTAGGTAGGACTGAATGTACTCTAGAATATACAACACCATGATAACTACGAATGAATGCAAGATTTAGATTCTTGTCTCAGTCTTCAATAAACTGGTTTGATATCTATTATTTTAATAGCATTAAAAGGCTGTTTGACTGAATTTACCAAATTCTTAGACATCTGGAAGATAAAACTGATGGTATCCAGTGATGAGTTCTGTGGCTTACCTTAGAAGCCAGTAATGGTTTGGTGTCCTCTATTTCAATAACAACATCCCGGCAGGGGGATGCAGACATAAGGGAGGCTGCAAGGCAAAGAATTTCATAATCTGAGATACTTAGGAAAGTAAAGTGGGGAACATTCTACTCCAAATTCAAGTTGAACAGCTACACAGTGAATGATAAAGTTTATGCTCAGATTACACTCCTCAATGTGGAAAATAACCTAACCACTCATTGCTTTGCCCAGAATGTAATACTGCTTTAGACATTTCCTAAGGGACCTGGCCCTTTTTCCATTTGTGTTGGGCGATTAGTGCAACGTCTCTGTATAGGAGATATTAAAAGTGAATGATGTCAATTATGTCAATACATGTCTTTATAAGATGCAGGAGTGAGGGCGAAGCTGAGAAACCTACAAATAAAGGTAGCTCCTTTTCTTTGTTCTTAGGAAAAAGAATATAAAAAACTAAAGGAGACAGGAGGTAGGAAGTGAATGGAAGATGGGGGCAGGGGGGGAAAAGAGAGGTGTCAGAAAGCAGAGTGGATGGCTGTGTATTCTGGGGCTAGAGCTGCAGTGACCTATCTAGCTGTTGCTCTCACAGTGTACAAAGGAGAAGGCACAAGCCCTAGTTTTATGTCTAATTCCCCAGGCATTTCTGACTCATGATTTTGGGGTTAGAGCAGAGGCCCAGAAACAGCCCCTCCTGAGCTCATCAGGTTTGGGTCAGCCGAAGGGATTGGCAAAGGCTCAATCTGGGCAGGGGCTAGAATGACAGAAAAAGTTCCTTTTCAATAAAGAGCACCAGGCAGACACACACCAGGAGGCTGGGACCTAGGCAGAATAAATTCTGCCAAGCCAAAGAACTTTCTGTTGAACTCATCTGGGTAACTGATACTTTTTTGCATGCATATAAGACTTCATGAGGGAAGAGGAGACACTCTTAGTTACCTACCATGTGTCAGGCATTGGGCTAAGCACTTTACTTACATGATCTCGTTTAACACCTCAATCACCCTTTAAAAATGCGCTATTGTCTCCATTTCAAAGGTTTAACAATAAACTGAAGCTAAGAGAAAGTAAATCATTTGCTTCAGTTTAAACAGTTAGTAGTAAATGAAAAGAACTAAGTAATGTACCGTGGTTTGGCCCCAAAGTTTGTATTTTAATCATTAAACCAGAGCCCAGAGAATAGCAGATGCTCAATTAATTCAAAGAAGTGTTTAGGGGATAGAAAGGACACAGAGGAGATTGATATTTATTGAGCATCTATGATACACCAATTGCTATACTAGGTAGTTTTATATCCTACAAGCAGACCTATAAGCAGTTGCTGCACTTCCAAGATAAGCTCACCAGCCAACTGCAACAGAACAGAGCAAGAGAGTCAGATGCACAGGAATGCAAGACCACAACTGCATACAAGTTCCTCTGTACATTTTTGTTCTCCATTTCTGTTCTGTTTCCGTTACTGTCCTTCTGTAAACAAAGCTGCCACGAGGGTGGCATGTTGTGTTTCTAGGTCAACAAGATTTGCTCTTCATTTTTACCCCATCACTGGCTTCAAGAAAGTACTTCAGGGGCTCCCTGAAGTCCTGCATATTTTCCATCTTAATAACACAACGTCACTCACCAGGAGGCCTCTGCCTTGGGCCTAGCCTATCTCTGACCAACAGAGGCAAACAAGTCCACACAAGCAATTCTGAGGTCAGAATTTGTAGCTTCGTAATGATTTCTCCTGTTTGGACCAGAAAATGTTCATGAAAGCAGTAGGGAGAATGATTTCTCTCCATTTCAAGTAAAACAGAAATATGTTGGGAACTGTATGTAAAACTAGGGTCTTCCCCTTCTCTGTACACTGTGAAAGCACGAGCTGGATAGATCACTGCAGGCCCAGCCCAAAATATACAACCATTCACTCTGCTTTCCCTCACTTCTCCATATTGAATAAAATAATTCCTGCAGTTATAATAATTCTTGCTGTCATAAATATTACCAAGTTGGGCACCATCAGTTCAGCCCCCGCCCATTTTTTTGAGGCAGGGTCTCACTATGTAGTGCAGACTGGCCTTGAACCCCCTTATGTAGCCCAGGTTGGTCTGAAACTCACAGTGTTCCTCTGCCTCAGCCTCTCGAGGGATTACAGAAGTTTGCCACCATGCCTGATAGCACAAAATGTTTTGTATGTGATATTTTAAAATAAACACATGTAGGGTTTTGCTCAAACCTGACTAGATTTTTTCCCCTTCTCTGCATGAAGGAAGCATCCTGCAGGGCATTTAGAACCACAAAGCAGCTGAGTTTCAGAGGCTCTGTAAAATCAAGACCAAATTTTGTGGGAGCTTAAATAGAACTGGGTCATGGCACAGCCGCTCAAATAGGAGATATCTGTTTCAGTCTTGAAGCTGGCTGAGTAGGGTTTCATGATCCTTCATCAGGTCTAATCTTACGAAGCCAGGGGTCTTGGGATCTTGTGCACTAAAGTGACTGAGCAATCATTTCCTAACACAGTGCCAGGCACATGGCAAGCTAAAAATCAGAAACTACCTAAGTAGGTAATAGAAAAATATTATATCATTCACTATTACTTATTGTGGAAATTTAAAGTAAGTACGTGCTCCTGCTCTATCATTCACGTAATTAATTGTTTTGAAGCTTTTCCTGTATGGTTAACAATGAACTATCTCTTAAATTACATCACATTGTTGTCATGTATTAATGAGGAAGGATCACAGACAGAAAGTAATTTGAAATAAAAATCTCATCTTCTTTCAGTGCTCATGGAGGGGGTGGTTCCTGCTGCTTCTTAAAAGGCAAACAGGAAAGTTCATGAAGCACTTGACATTTCTTCAAATGATATGTTCATCCAGGAGCAGGATATATTAGAAGAAAATTGCTCAAACATTGCTCCCCCCACCCCCAACTCAGCAAGGATTCCAGCCTTAGCTCCTCTACTTACTAGCTGTATTTCCTTAAGAAAATTACTTAACCCACTGTAAATTAAGTTGGTTGGTGTGGTCCTCCTCTGTAAAATCTAGATGATGAGTACTTACCTTGAGATTGTAAATGTTATAACAAATCATGCATGAAAACCCCAAAAATGTTATTTGTAGACTTGCATTTCACCTTTTAGCTGTGGCACAATGTCCTCCTTGCCTGCATAAGGGTCACAGCGAAAGCGGTCCAGGTGGTCAATGGTGCACTGGCCAACAACAGGCTTACGCCCAAATTGCCTGTGGTCGATGACCTTGATCACCAGGGGAGGCATGTACAGTTCCTCCTTAGGCAAGAACTGGGAGTTAAAAAGAGGGGTGTTATTTCTCTTTACAAGACCAGACGAAGACAGTGTTGCTGATAATTTTCTCCACGGGATCAACTCAGTCCTTTTGCCTGGGGGCTCACAGTAAGTAGTCCAGTAATTTACACATTAAGTAGTTGGCTGAGTGCTATGATCATTAGATCTCAGAGGAGACCTGCACATGGCTAACAAGCCCAGAACTTTGATACCCTACTAGCCAAGCTTTGAGCAGAATTTAGAAATTGTCAAAACAAAATGAAACCTCCAAGAAAAAGAACTGTGGCTGGGAGTCTTTTAGCCCTAGAATTTCAGTACAAGAATAGTATACTCATTTTTCCTTCACTGCTCCTGTAATTTGGGGACCTTGACAGCCCTGCCTGTTCAGAGAATCACAGGCTAGAGTGGGAGCCTATTTGTGGTTTAGTGAAATTTGTATCTCTGGCTTTGCACAAAAATAGAAGCTGGCCTTCCTCAGCTCTGCAGACCAAAGCTAGGTTCCACTCCAGAAGTGGAAACATATAGGAGGCTTGGGAAGTGGATAAAGATGAATAAAGTGGCCTAGGGGCAACTAGTTAGGGATTCAGGGATTCTGGGATTCTGGCTCTAAGCACCCACGAAGCTCTCCACCTGCAGCACTACCGGGTAAGAACGTGGTCTTCGGAGTTGGGGGGACCTGAGTCCAAACTCTGGCCACTCACTTGTTAGCCATGTTCCCCCGTGTACACTAGTTTACCTCTTTATCTCCTCTAAAGTGAGCGTAAGACACAGGTGAAAATATGCACCCCAAAGAGCTAGAGACGAAATGCTGAGGATGAATGCACCCGGCACTGAGATAACTGTGGCCGAACTGGGACGGGGCCACTGCAGCACACAAGGGGAAGCCCAACACCCGGTGGGATGTCAGCAATCCTCTCCCCTCTGGGTACCAGTTTCCTCATCTGTGAAATGTGAGGTTAAACCACGTGGTCCTAGAGTCCAAGAATCCTGTTGGAGGAGAATGATGGCTGGGGAAAGGAGAGGGAAGGTTGTAAGCCATATCTTTAACTTAAAGAAATGCCTTATTTTATCTCTTCCATATAAGAAAGTAAAATGAAAAGGTTTTTTTCATTCTACAAAAATTTAGATTTAACTACTTTAACAATAGGAAGATTGGCTGACTTCTTTTTCCAAGTACTATGGAGCCTCACATGGAGGATGGTGAACCCTATCTGATGCTTAACACTTCCAATAATGAGGGGTAACTTCAGCAGGGCCATGGTCACCACCCTACGTGTCTTCCTCCACCTCTGCCCCTTCCTCAGGGAGCAGTCCCTATCTGGTGGGTTCTGGCCCACATGCTTCAGTAGGGGCATGACTAGGGATTAAGATTCTGCCCTCAGCTAAGGACCTTTAATAGTAACTGAAGTGATGGAAAGTTTACTAGACACATAAGTATTGCTCAGAGATACTTCTGTATCACTGGAGGTATCTGAAGCTTTAAGAAGCCATCACTACAGTGTGAGAATCTAGGGGAGGCCATTGACAAGCCAGGTATCAGCCAAAGTTTTTCTATTTGTCAGATTTTGGAAATAAATACACTTTCTCTTTGTGTGGATTATGTATTCATAGTTCAAATGGAGTTCAGCTACTCAACACACATAGACTATTACAGAGTCTGGATACTGTACCACTTTCATGAAGAGAACAGAACTTGGAAAGTTAGGTGTCTTCTTAAGATTTTTGATCACCACGGATTCTACTCTTTCCCCTCCACATTCCACAACGAGACTTGGGGATGTGATAGAAGCCATCTGGTAGTTTTTCATATTCCTTAAGCCCCAAGCTAAAATCTTGGAAAGTTAAAGAGAGGGAGGGAAACATAGCATAGTAAAAATATGATTCAAAAGGAAAAATCCTGTTTTAGTCACTGGCAAATCTTTAAGACCAATTGATGCCGACTTGCTTAAAATACTGGTGAAGGGTTTCCTAGAATCCTGAGATCATGCAGAGAAAACAGTGGTGCCCCCTTCTGACTGTCTGAGCCACTGAAAAAGGAGTGCTGTTAAGACTGTAGAAAGCAAATACTGGCTGTGCCATGTATGAACCAGGTGAACGCTGACAAATTCAGTAACCTTTCCTGGTCTTGGAACTGATGATGTCATCCATCATAGGGTTATACTGAAGGTCAAGTGTTAACTTCTCACCACAGTGTCTGACATGCAATTATTCAAAAGTGATAGCTACCTACCTCAGTCTTTAAGAACTCTTAGCAAGATAGTTGGAGAACAGAAATCTCAGAGCAACAGCTACAAGGTGATGCCTTGAAAGTGGTCCAGATTCTATCCATTGTGCCACCAGGTTTACTTCATCAACCAACATCTTCTAGTGCATCACCACTGCTCATCCCACCCTTTCCCTCACACCTCTGCCTCCCTCTCAGGCTCTTCTGTGCATGTGTGTGCACGTGTGTGCACACACACACACATACACACACACACACACACACACACACACACATTCTTCAAAGCCATCTTCTCTCTCCCAGTTCTCCAGTTGACTGGAAAAACTCAGAAATCTGGTGGCTCCTAGTGAATGAAGATTTTAGATTCCTCCAGAGATGTTCATTGTTTCAACAAGCCTTCTATTTCATGAATATTTTAAGTTTTAGGACAGATTCAAGAGGAAGTTAGAGATAGCAAGAAAATATGCAACAGGATGTCATTCCCTATGTGAAAGATTCCTGTTCTGTGGCCACATTCATTTGACTTAATCAAATAAAACACAGAGATCACGATACCTCAATAGCAGTGAGCTGAACCACTGGCCTGATTCCCTGAGGGACCATGTATAGGTTTGGTGCCCTTTGAGAGGGAAGAATGGGAAGGTTGGACCCATCCTGAAAAACAAACATAGAATGTCAGTGTCCCCCTTTTCAAGTAAAGAATGTCTAAAGTTAGTAACAAATTTTCAACCAACTGAAAGCATAAGTAAAAGAATGGAATTGCAGTAGTGTACCTTGTCCCTCAGAATTAGCTCTGCGGTCACAAGGACATCCCCGCAGGCCTTATCTCCATTCATGACTGGGTGCCAGAGAAGTTTGGGTATAATGTCCATTTCTGAGTTTAGTTTCACCAGAGGGGAGCAAATGCTTCGTCCTAAAAATTCATCTTTACCCTAGAGAAAAAAAACAATCCTCAAATCCCCAAACAAACATCACTTTGAAACTTTATCATCCCCCAAATCATCTTAGAAATTCCAAACTACCTACCACTTGGTCATTATCAAAAAGTTCTATAATAACTTTGGGTGGGTTCTGTAGAACAGTTTGGGGTTCCCCATAGATTTCAACTTCATCAAATATAATCGTCTGGTCCCATGTGGGGTTCAGGGTTGAGTGGATGATCTCAGTAGTTTTGCTTCGATGGAGGAAAGAGACGTGAGCATATGGATCTATGGATAAAAAAGAGAACAGTATGGGGCTATGGTGAAAATCCACCTCCCCAGGACCCTTCCTCTTAATGGAAAGCTTTTTCTCTGGGTACAATCATCCTGGACTCCAACCACCCACCTGGAGATAGTGTTCATGCAGACAAGGGAGTGGAAGGGGCAGGCGACATGGTGATTCAGGAGCACCTGAAGCGAGGCCTCGGTGTGCACAGAGGATTCTCTCTCTAGAGTCTGCCCTCGCCGAGGCTAACTGGCCACCCAGCCTGTCACCCTCATGATGATGAGCGTGGGCTCTGCAGTCAGACGCATCCGGTTTCAACCCATATGCCCATTACATGATCACATGGGAAAGGGTTTAATATTCCTAAACCTTGGTTCCCTCCTCCAGGTGATGGAAGTATTATCTGCTTCTCAGTGTCAAGAGAATGAGATGAATACAAAGAGCGTAAACTGCTTAGGATGAACCTATCCTGTATGGTGTAAGTGATAAATGCCACTTGTCACTGCTTCTACTGTCACTGGTCACCTATTTATTCAGCACGTATTTACAGGTCTGAAAAGTATAGTAGTAAACAAGAAAAGCTCAGGGACTCTTAGTGTTTATAATTCGGGAGAGGAGAAGATTTCCCCAAACCTCTCTGTACTAGAGAACAGAGTGAAAAAATAACCTTATTTGCTAAGAAGTAATCCACATTTTTCTACATGATAAATAATTACCCCAAACTTTTTTCAGTTGTTAGGGGTGGATCTATTTGAGCAATAAGCCAATTTAAGGCATAGTGGTGTGTGCTTGCAATCTCAGCCAACTGGGAGGCTGAGGCAGGAAGGTAACTTCAGTTCAGGAGTTTGAGACAATACTGCACACCTCCCATCTCAATAAATAAATAAACGAAGGGCTGGAGATATAGCTCAGCTGCACAGTACCTTGCTTGGCAAGTGCAAGGTCCTGAGTTTGATTTCTGGTACAAATAAACAAATAAATAAATGAATACATACACACACACATACATACGTAAACTGTCTATCCTGAATTTCTTACACATGCATAAGTAGTGCTTAGTTTTAACATTACGGGTAGCTATAATATGAAAGGAATACAATTACTACTGTTCTTTGTTTATGCCTGTTGATGTCTTATATCTCTAGCTTCAAGAAATAAACTTAGAACATTAAACTTTAGTCAGAATTTAAGAGAATTTTGACTTTCTGTGGTGGAGTGCCCTCTAGTGGAGGATATTAGAAAATGTTTCTGAAAACTTTTGGGAGCTATGTGTTCCGGTATAGAGATAACACCGAATCTGGTATAATTTGTAAGAAAAGGAACCCATTCACAAATGCTGGTTAATATGAGTGCTTGAGACACACTTCATAATTGAGGCGAGTACCCTAAAGTGTCAGGGAAATGCTTTAAGAGCTGTTTCCATAGAAACATAGGTTCAGGAAAGATCTGCTGGTCTTCAAGGCCAAAAGTGGAATATCCCTAGAAACCCCAGAATGGCCCCTGAATTATCCATGTTTCTACAGGCAGAAGCACAGATCCGGGGGAGGCAGATCTTCCTCAGCCTTTCCCTTCTCTGCCCCTGACCTTCTCAGAAGAACTCCGAAACCAACAAAACCATAGGATAATAAATAAAGCCTCGTAGTTTTGTGGGGTTGAAAAATGAGGGAACAGCAGCAGAGGAAGCAGCAGAGGAGGGAGAGGTGAACTCCAAGCTGCTCAGAGCCCAGTGCTCAGGCCTGGGGACTTGCACTCTTCTTGTTACCTCGAGAGAGCTGCAAAGAAGGTAAAAGATAATAATATACCAATCAAGCCAAGGGCCAAGGGAATAAAAACAAAATCTTGCGTACAAATAGAGAGCAGAAATTGCTTTTCTTGGTACTTTCTACTATTTAACTGATGATTATTAAAAGACCATGTGTCTCTATGTATTTCTAGAACCTAGCAACAGTGCTTGAAGCATTTACTAATTCTTTAGCTAACAACTAAGCAGTTTACTTCAGATATACAAACTAGTGTCCACATGAAGAAGGCCTTTGTTGTTAGAAAGGACGAGAAAGCATCCCCTTAATGGAAAGGAGGGTCAGGCCAGCCTGTTATGTTCTAGCGTGCAGCCTGGGGACCTTTTCCTCTTTACCTGAAAAGCTATCCTTGTCTAGAGCCATGAGATTTCTGGCTTGATAGATATAACAGCGCAGATGATAGATGTAAACTCCTGAAAAGAACAAAATGAGGTTATACACAAGAAATATAATACTGTATTCTGCTATTTCTCTGAAATCTTTGGGGATAATACATGTCCCAGATACAACAGAGAATCCTTATACAGTGGTACTGCGGTTCACAAATGCTTTTGTTTGCAAACATTTTGGTTTGCAAACAGAAGCATTTAGTAAAATTTTATTTTTGTTTATGAACTCTGCATTGGGTGACAAACACAACTGTGGCCATCTTTTCCAAAATCATGGTAAAATTAAGTTCATGAACTGAGGTACCACTGTAATAGCAATGTTGTATCTTCTCAAAGTAGTTTATTTCTTGTAAAATATGACTTAAAAGTAGTCCTCCCTTATCCATGGTCTTATTTTCCATAGTTTCAGTTGCTTATTGTTCAACTGCTATCTGAAAATATAAAACGGAAAATTCAGAAACAAATAATTTACAAGTGTTAAGTTGCATGCCATTCTAAGTAGCATGCAGAAATCTTGGATCATCCTGTTCCATACCTCTGTGCTATAACTCACCCCTTTGTCCAGTGTATCCACACTATATATGCTACCCACTCATTAGTCACTTTATAGCTACTCAGTTACCAGATTGACTGTCATGGTACCAGTATTTCAGTACTTGTGTTAAATTACTTTTTTTTTTGGTATCGGAACTCAAACTCAGGACCTTGCAATTGCCAGGCAGGCGTTTGTGCCACTGAGCCATATCCCTGACCCTTAAATTACTTCTTATTCTACTTAACAATGGTTCCAAGTGCAAGAGTAGTGGTACTGGCAACTTTATGACTTTTATAATTGTTATAATTATAAATTATAATTGTTATAATTGTCATGACTCTTATAATTGTTCTATAGTTTATTATTGTTACCAATTTCTTGCTGAACCTGGTTTACAAATTAAACTTTAAAAGAGGTACATAGGTATGTATAAACAAAAAGATTATATATATGGGGTTTGGTATTATCAATCAAATCCAATCATCTGCTAAAGGTCTGGAATATATCCTCCATGGACAAGAGGAAAAACACCGGGGATTTTTCTTTTAATAGTAGGCTCAGTGCAAAGTGTGACAATCAGGTGAACATTCTTCTCATTGTAAAATGTCAGGATTTAGGGTGCTATTTGCTTCACAGACCTTTAAAATAACACTGGGTCACCAGCAGTTACAGAAATAGGGCAATCTATACTACCAAATCTGGGATACAGCTATCTGCTAAACATTTCTGATATATTTTTTTTTTTTTTTTTGCGGTACTGGGGATCGAACTCAGGACCCTGCGCTTGCTAGGCAAGTGCTTATTCCACTGAGCTATATCCCCAGCCCACTATCTGCTAAACATTTCTTCGATGCTTCAAAATCTTTATACCACTTCTCTTTATTGTTATATTAATGCATACACACACCTCTCTTTCACATAAATTTGAGAGAGCGCAGAGCATTGTGACCGAACATACAGATTCTTGGAGCCCTGACTACTTGCGTTCAAATCTTGTTTTTAGGACAGTGAGGAAAGTTATTTGATGTTTTTATACTTTCATTCCCTCATCTGTAAAATGGGACCAATAACTGCAACTACTTTAAAGGGTTATTATGAGGATGAAATGAGTGACTACGTGTACAGTACCCGACACATGCTAAGGTCAATGTTAAGTCTTTGCTATTATTATTATTATTATTGATTAGGTCTACCTTGTTCCGAAATTCCTAAAAGCTATCACCGAATCTAACCTTTATTTAAACTCTAATTAAAATAAGTTTTGGGTGCTTACTAGATAGAATGAGTGCATATTAAACAGATTCCATTAAAATCAATGACTTGATCATCTTTTACCCTAAATATGGCATGGTTTTATAAACCGTATTTACAAATCTTCTCTATCAAGTTGTGAAATGGAAAGTCATGTTCATGCGAGGGGATTTTTATAATATTCGAGGATTTGAAGGGTTTCCTTGACATAAAATCCTTGGAAGTTAAGTTCACAGAGACCCATTCCAAACTCACTGCTGAAGCTGCAGGAGACGATGGGGGTGTTTGCCCCAAACACGGTGGTGGCGCTGTGCTTCTGCAGCTCCACGCTCTTCTCGTCTCCATCGTCAGAGGTGTCCGCTCCCTACAAACACAGCCCCAAGTAAACGAGCTGAGAGGTAAGAAGCGCAGACAAATGCAGCGGAGGCTTTGAAGAGAGACTTTGTAACCCAGCACCCTGTGCTTCAAGCTGAGCAAGGCCGGGATAGTAAGCCAGCCCCCCAAAGGTTCACAGCTGGAGAGCAGCGGAGAGGAGGTGGAAGCCAGTCCCTCCGCCTGCAGCTCGGGTTCACCACACCCGCTGCTGAAAGCAAAGGAAAATGTACAAGACATAGGTAAGAGGGTGAAAAGGATGGCAGGAGAAAGAAAGAACAGCAGAAGAATAGAGGTCAAAATGCAGAAATGCAAAAGCTGGCTGTTTATTGCTTTGTTTGGTTTCGTTTTAGTGTTTTGAGACAGAGCCTCGCTATTGCTGTTCAGGCTGATTTCGAACTCATTATGTAGGCCAGGTTGGCCTGAAACTTGCGGTGATCCTCCTGCCTCAGCCTCGCCAGCACTAGGGTTACAAGTATGCACCACCACGCCAGCTGCCGTATTCCTATTCTTTCGTGCCTTGCACCAGCCTGCATGTCCTTGCCTTCATCTACTGTGCTTCTGTCTACTTCTCTAAGCTCTGAGCCATCCTCCCGCTTTCACCCCTCTCACATCTGTACGCTTGGCTCTCCTGGTTTGCTGCAGAGTTGCAGTTTCCAAGGGATGACCAAGGAAGCTGTGCTGGGAACGTCGGGACCTGAAACATGGGTGCTGGAATAGACATACTTAGAAAAGTTCTGGGAGAAGCAGGTTTGCCCCAGGAGCATTTCTTGGTTCTATTCATACGTTGATGTTTTGTTCATTATACAAGAATTATTAAACATCTAGGATGGGTACTTTTGTTCAACCTGTTTACAGCCTTACGGTACTGGGGTTACAAGGATCTCCATGGAGTACACAGTATTGCACCCAACTTACATATTTTCTCTATGTCAATATTATTTACAATTTGACTTCTGATTACTTACAAGGGCACCTTCAAGTTTAAAGATGGCAGCTGCACCATGTGTTTCTGAAGGAGCCATTTTTCTTCTCCAGCGTCTGCGACGAAAAGTGTCAGAACTACGCTGTTGCCAGTGAAATTTCCAGCCAATTAAAGAAGCATATTCCCATCCTTCACGGTCTTCAAATTCTTCCATGGCCTAAAACAGAGGTAAAACGTCTAGCAATAATAATATTCTTCATATTGATAAGTAGATCACTGGGCCCATCAACAAATAATGTAGCAAAACAAATCATCCTGTGCTGAGCAAAACTGGGAGGCCCTCTGCCTTTGTAGGGCTAGTGGACTGTAGAAATACAGAGCTCATCAGTCAATTATAGTGCAATGAAGTGTAAGGATGTGGGAGATGGATCCTTAGGGAGGGAGTCTTGTGATGTAGTCTGAGAAACATTATCTCTACTTTGTATGTGCGGTGAAAGATTACACCCCTCCCTGAGGGATGCGATGTCTTGCCTATGCTAATGGCCGCCAAACTGATAATTAGAGGATAGTAAAAAAAAAAAAACAGAAGAAGAAGAAGATACTTAAACACCTCTAGAAACTTCTCACCCCATCAGGCTGGGATAGTTCAATAGCCAACACTTATTCATCAGTCCGTTCATTCTACCCTCTTTCTGGAAGTATGTTCCTGCGCTACCAAGAAGTTGCACAGACAACTGTGGTTCCATTTTCATTTCCACGACATTAACAACAAAACAAAACACACCACATAGCACCTCCTGGAGTTAGGCCTTTAAGGCAATCAAAACAGTTCGTGTTTAGCTAGCCACACCCAAACATCAGCCCCGTCACTTATCCTAGAGCACGTGTACTTCAGCTGTGAGCTTTATCTGTGAAACGGGCACAGAGCTCAGAACTTACAGGCTGTGGAGGATAATGCAGATGCTGTAGTTAGCCCTACGCAAAGCATGTAAAACATGCCGCTTGCTAATTGCTCTGAATATTCCTTTACACTTAATTTATTATTCCATTTAAAGTCTTATAATAACCTTAGTTAGGTAAGAGTTGTCTTCATTTTTCAGGTAAGAAAGCAAGCAAGCCCAGGATTTGAATCCTTCTGTATCTTATCCTGAGTTCCAAGCTATTGCCACTGATATATTATCTATCAGAATAATTTCAGTGATCTCTTACTACCTCTGTAGTTGTTCTAACATTTAACCTGCTTCAGAATCACAAGGAGGCCTTATTGAAATATAGATTACTGGGTCATTCCCGGAATTTCTAAATCAATAGGATTGAGGTGAAGAAACACTTCTCGCAAGTCCCCAGGTGATGGTCATGATGGTGGTAGCAGTGTGTAGGCTCTGACAACCTCTAAGCACAGGATTAAGCCCTTGATTTGCAAATCGTTCTACAAAATATCTCCTTAACTGGAACTCTACTGCTCCTCTTACCCTTGCAGTACTTGAAGGTGTTTGTGTTAAATCTTTCTTGCGTTTCCGGACCAGCCTTCGCCGTCTGTGGGTGTGATACATTTTCTCTGCAGCAACCCAGGATTTTGGCCTATTATCTGGAGGGATGGTAATTCCATACTCCCAACCTGGGACAAGATTTGTGAACAGTTACCCAAAAAAGATGCATTTGTCAGACCAGTAAAAACATTCTAGAAAAATTTAGTCTTTCTCACTTCCTGCAAATATTATCTACTATCATGACTTACAGGTGGAGCATCCCTTATCTGAAAACTTGAAATGCAAAGCACTCCAAAATCTAAAGGTGTTTGAAAATACTGTATAAAATTACCTTTGGGTTATGTGCATGAAGCATATATTAAACCTACATGAATTTTGTTTTGGATATCTCCAAGCTAGCTCATTACATATATGTAAATTTTCCAACATAAAAAAATTCCCAAACTCAACACATTCTGGTCTCAAGCATTTTGGGTAAGAGATACTCGAGTTATATTGCTTCTTTTACTTTGTTATACTTTAGCCAAACTAAATGCAGCCGTATTCCCTAAATCCTTCCTCAGAAAGCATTTTTGTGGCAGGGAGTTTCTCCTTTACTTTTCTGCCCCCAGTCACTCAGAGCTGAGTGTATCTTAAGAATAAAGCACAGCACAAGGTGCAGAATGGGACAGTGCATAAAGGCGTGAGTGTGTAGTCAGAGGCCCATGTTCAATTCCAACACCACCACGTGCTGGTTCTTTTTTAAATAAATAAATGTCCTGCAAGTTGGTAAACTTGTCCATGCCTCAATTTTTCCACCACAAAGGTAAAACATACCTTTTCATAGGGCTACTTTAACATAATCAAAATAATGGATGGAAAACACTAGGGCAGTGCTTAGCATATAGTTATTGCTCTATTAGTGGTATTATAAGACTTGCTGTGTGCATCGAGCTTGATTTGAAATCTCCTGTGTCAGTGTTGTACTTTCTATGCACTATTTCCTCTTATAAGAAAATGATCAGATTTTGTCTGACAACCTCAGATGTTATAAATCACTTCATTTCTAATTACTATTCATAGACAAAGATAAATACCATTGCTAACAGAAACTATGTCAGTAATCTACATTATTGTTAAATAGGATTTTAAAGACATTTACAGTTCTCCTTTCTGAGGTAGGAAATGATGTCCCCTGAGAGATTTTGGGGTGTAATTACACTAGAGAAACTAGCTCTCTACTAAATTCTCACTCTGGAGCCCCAAACATCTCAAAGCCCAAATAGTTGGTCCCATGTACTCGCTATTCTCCGCTCTTAACATCTCCCGAAAGAACCTATCCACGTATTTACTTGTGCTTCAGGCTGTACATTTGAATAGTCATGGGTGACACTATCTGACCTAGTTGTTGTAGACTTTTCCACCCAAGGAACTGTTCTCTGTTAACCAAAGCTCATAGTCAGGTAACAGATAGAAAATACTACCTTTTTCATCCACAGCTCGATTTATGTCATACACCCATGCATCATCTTCCCACTCCCAACCTGGTGGGCAAGTCAGCTCGCCGGGTGATGCTGCTTTATCACCGTTCTTAAAAAAGAAAGAAAGATGTGGGGTTTAGTGAGCCCTAGTGTGAACAGGATGCAAAACCAAGGAAAGTTTCTTCATGTGTAAGAATGGCGTCCAAGGCTTACATAGCTACTGAGAGACATATTTTGGTCAGAAAAAGTCTGTTCCTTATGTGCAATTGTTACATAAAAATTGATTTTTAAAACTAATTTCTGTTTTTACTACTAGGGAATTATATTAGGTTTAACCTGTGAAATTGCTGTTTTTGTAGGACAAAGTGATTAAATATATGGTTCAACTTTGTACTACAAAATGTGCAACTTATCTTTATGATGGATTACGCAGGAAATAACCCAACAGAGAATGGATCAAACATTAAAAACACATGCTTTCAAGTGTTGGGAAATACTATTAAATGTTCATAATGCTAATTATGTAAGATTGAGGAAAGTTTATACAAAATATTAGCTTAAATTTACATAAAAACAGAGTTATGAAAAGAAAATTAGTAAAGGGAATAGAGGGGACCTGCAAACATAAAAAAATTCAGCTTCACTTTAAATTAAGAAGTAGAAATTGAAATAATGAAAAGATACCGCTTGCTCACATATTGGCAAAGATAATACAATGGGATGTTAAGTGTTCAGGCCGAAAGTCTTCTCACGCAATATCATGGACATAGAAATGCGTAGACCTCTTTGAAAATAAATTTGGCAATATTTTATCACAGTGAATAAACACGTATGTATAAAATGTTCACTGTCACTTTGCTTATAAAGAGGTGACATAACAACAACAGACAACAACTCTCCAAACCAAGCCTTAAATATCTATAAGATTAGTTAAGTAAATTATAGTAGGTACATGTGAAAAATACTCTACAGGCATTTTTTAAAAACTCATACAGCTATATATACATATTGATATCAAAAGATGTCCAAGATGTTTTATGGATGAAAACTACAAGTTGTAGAACCATACATGCAACATAATTCTGCTCAGCTGAGAAAAAATATTACATACAGGAATGTGAAACTATTAGCGTTTATCTTTCAGAAGTGAAATACGAGTCGGGGAAATTACTTTTCATTTCTTGTAACATTATTTGGGATTTTACAAAGCATGGGCCTTCTATTTGTTATGATCTTAAAAACTAGTTAGATGATAAATATTTACCTTAAAAACATAAAGAAGTTACATACTGTAAACTTTACCCTGCAGCAACATCCAGTTACACAGACTCATTATTTTTAGGAATGTAATGATTGCGTTTTATGTGGCCTAAGTTGTGAATGGAAAGCTATTTGGAACAGAAGTAGGAGAGTG
Source organism: Dinomys branickii (assembly GCA_004027595.1). Classification (NCBI taxonomy): domain Eukaryota; kingdom Metazoa; phylum Chordata; class Mammalia; order Rodentia; family Dinomyidae; genus Dinomys; species Dinomys branickii. The sequence continues at coordinate 7,078 of PVLD010007255.1, read as the reverse complement.
GGTGGTGGTGGGTTTCCAGAAGATCATGATTCAGAGATGACACAGGAAGCGTCCTCTCAAGAGCAGGTTGCTCACCGCATCCGTGTAGGTGTCCTCAGCTGATTTCCACTCGCCCCCAGGGTAGCGACTCTCATTCTGGTAGACTTCATCCGTGAACTCTGTGTGGCCTGCGTCTGCCTCAGTCAGCAAGCTGCAGGTGAGTGAGGGCTACGGTTATCTAAGCAGAAATGGCTATCAGCAACCCCAGCTCTTTCTAATGATTGGAAGGCACCTGTACCCTGGGAAAAGTATTAGTTCTCTCCTACTGTACACCAAACCCCTCTTTCTCCCAATAGTTTTTGGCATTTCTTTGAGATAGGGCCTGCTGGAACAATTAGATCTAAATTATAGAGAACACTTCTAATCAGTGAGGTTGGTCCTTTTCTGTAGTGAGGGTGGGGGCAGGGAAACAGTCTTGTGGGCAGCTTTGTAGCAGGAGAAGAGCTTTCGTCCTATTTGTCCCAGTAAAAGGCAGTTTAGAGTCTGTCTAACAAAACTCTTGGCTAACAGTTCAAAGAATAGGGAATCAGTGCCTCTATAGCCCTCCTATGTAAAAAAATGGAGTGGAGGCCAAGTCATGAACCCAAGTGTGAAAATGTCTACTAATGGGTTGCTTGCTCTGTGCAACCCACACTGAAGGGAGGTTCAAAGGTTCTGGATGGTTCCTAGGCAGATAGCCGAACAATGTCATTTAAGACCCGAAACTTCAGTTGGATACTTGGGAAATATTGACTGTGGCTTGTCACTTTTCCTCTTGCATTTGAAAACCCACAGAGGAAAATACACAGGTTCTAGCCTTGACTTAAATCTCCTGTTAGGTACCCACTCAAATGAGGGTTCTTTTACCTTCTCCACATCTTTTACCTTCTCCACTGGAGAGGTATCAAAATATAAATATTCTCAACTGTTCATATAAATTGAGCTTGTCCATCATTTTCTGGGCTCCAGAGATGAATAAAAAAACTCGGACTGCCACCTGACTCTAGGATTCATCCAGCTCTGACATGCTTTGACCTTTTGCTTTTCTAACCACAACTCTCCCTACCTTTCCCTGTCCTCATTAGTCTTCCCTGCTTGTGTCTAATCCTAACCCTACTAAATTTCCTCTTTGATTCCCCTGACTCCATCCACACAAACCAAGAAGGTGCTTAGTGTAAACCATATAAAGTTTCTGGCTGAAGGAGAAGGGAAGCAACTTGAGTAGGGGCCTTTCAGGAAAACTGGAGCAAGCATACACCATAGGAACACTGTAGTGTTGCCTCAGATATTGCCTCTGAGCCTGTTGTGGATCCAAAGTCACGATATGTAAGCACTGGGTCTTAATAGACCTTCACATTCTCTTCCCCTTTAATGTCTATGCAATGATAGCAAACAAATGCCAGAGAGGCTAGACTCTAGTCAGAGGCCTTCAAATCTAACTCACCAAGTTTGTTTCTTCCAAACTCAAGTGTACCACTATGCAGTGGTGAGAAGAGGTTGTTCTGGTTCTAGTGCTGTTGGCAGCATTTAGAAACCAGGCTTTAGCTCCCCCCTAGCTCCAGGGAGAACACACTTACCCCCTTCTAGTGTTTGTTTCTCTCTCTTTTTTGAATAACAGCTTTATGTGGAGATATAATCCACATACCATGTAGTTCACCTTTTAAAATTGTGCCCTCTACCATTATTTGCAGATGCTCCAGCAGAATAGTTGAGTGCTTGTTTGGATGACCTGGCTAGACTTAGGTTTCAGCTCTGGCTATACAATTTACAGGCCTAGTTGTCTTTGGACAAGTTGCTTAATTTCTCTACATCTCAGTTTCCTTATTTGCAAAGTAGAGATAATACTGTCTTATTAAGTGGTAATTTATCCTTGAGTATCTTGCATGCCAGTTTAGGCACTGATTGTCTTTGCTATGGATTATCTGTTCAAGGATGTTCATATAAGAACAGTATTGGAAGGCAGAGATGCTGTCTCTCTCCAGAGCAAAGTGCCAGAGTGCTCACTGCCCACTATAAAAGATTTAGGTTTCCTAATGTCCAGGTTCCTCTGCTGCAGTGCAATCCACTGCAAGTGCAAAGGTCATCCAGCCCTGATCATGTCACCTTGTGGGACCTAGGTTATGGAGAACTAGAGCAAATGTTAGACTCTGCCATTGCATTACTCTGAACAATAAAGTCCCCCATCCAGCATTCATGAAACTGTGACAGTCAACCTTGTTAATGCAATAGGATAAAATCTCAAACCCACATAATACTCTTTTATTGTTGTGTTTTTTGAGAAAGGTCTCACTGTATAGTTGAGACTAACCTTGAACTACGTAGCCCAGAATGCCCCAGATTCATAGTAATCCTCCTATCTAAGCCTCCCAAGTGTTGAGATTGGAAGCATGAGACACCAAGCCTGGTGGAGACCTATATAACACTTGCCAATATTTGTCTGGTAGAGCTGTAGTTAAGATTAAATAAGATGATGCTATGCTCAGCATACAGCTTGGCACATTTACACATAATAAATTATTACACATAATAATTGCCAGATATCAGGTTCTATCTATAGTTAATTCTATCTACAGCTTTATGGGATACTGATGACATCTTTCAACTTTCCATGAATTTCCATGGTATTATATAAAAATTATCAAGAATGACAATGAGGACAATCCATTTAGAAAATTCTAAAGATATGTTTCACTGCCATATTCTTTTTCTTAGAGAATGAAAAGCTTACCTTCTTTCAGGGTCAACTATCCAATCTCCTTCCCATTCCCAGCCTTTTGGAGGCAAAAAGAATTCCCTCTTGAGCTTTATTTTTCCTGTGACATCAGAAAATTTATGACGTCTCACTAGGCCAGAGGTGCCCCATTTTCCAAACATGAGGGCTTGGTTCTCATACTACCAAGAAACAAATGAAATTAGAGAAACACCCTCAGAGAGCCAGAAATAAAGTCAGCCCATAAATTTTCAAATTCATCTAGGACTTAGGCTAGATAACCATAGAACGTGAAAAGGTTTTACATTCAGAAGGTATGAAGCAAACTTGGGCTGTTGCTGATTGTGCAACTTTAGATAAATCATTAGTCTTTCTCAGATTCAGTGTTATCATCTGTACAATGGGGAGAATGCCACCTCTTTTATGGAGTTATTCTGCAGTTCAAGTTAGCAAATTATGAATGTGCTTTGTTAATGATATATAATGCTAGTTCCTTCTATTATTATTTTGAATAACTCCAAACACTGCTTGGAACCATATCTTCTAAAAACCTATAAAAGTCCTCAATTTATGAATGTGCAGATTTCATAAAGTTTGTAAATTAACTACTTAGAACTTGGGGCACATTTATCCACAGAAATTATATATATATATATATATAGAGAGAGAGAGAGAGAGAGAGAGAGAGATTTTTTTGTACAGAAATCTTTTTCTATTTTAAAGAGAATTTAGAAAAATACTAACAAAATAACAACCACATAGAAAGCACAAAACAACATAAAAATAATAAAAATGATACAGGTTTTCAAAACAAAAAGAAGTTAACAGTGGTTGTTATATTACATATTATTATCTTCAATGAAGTTGCTCAGATTGCTAGATGTAAGAATGCAAGATTGACCAAACCATTAAAGAGAATTAAAAATAATAATAAAAAACAATAATGTATGATTGATGTGTATTTCCAAGGCAGTCCACAAAGAATACATCTGAAACCTGATGGTCTTTTGGCATGCAGCCCTTTTGGGGCCTGAAAATTCTAAGCCTTAATCCTCTCCGAAGTGTGGCAGATACACTAAGCCCTTTCTGGGAAGAAGGTTTAGTGGCAATGGCAGACACTGGTTTACAGAGCACTTCTTCCTGAGAGTTTATAAATCTATGATGTCTGCTCTTCACACTCATATTCATGGAAAGAGCTGAGATTTGTCCGCGTGGTAGGTGTCCCTATTTAGTCCCAAACCGGAATTTCCATTTGTCTGATGATGACTTAACCAAGAAGATGGTTAGTGTAAACCATAGAAAGTTTTTTGGCTGAAGGAGAAGGGAAGCAACTTGAGTAGGGGCCTTTCAGGAAAACAGGAACAAGCATACACCATAGGAACACAGTAGTGTTGCCGCAAATGCTGCCTCTGAGCCTGGAGGCAGGGACAAGCTTTAGGCAGAAGTTAAAGGAGCTGTTGTTACCAAGCCTAATGAGACTTAGGAGCATGTGCCAAGGGCACAGAATGGAGGAACGAGGCTTTCCTGTTGCTTCTGCTTTGAAGCCAGCATGGTCCCAGTAAAACAGTAAAATCTAAGCAAGTGCTTCAGCATGGATGAAAGGGTGTCAGTAACAGCAGAGGTGGAGGTTATTAAGTGGCTTTGAGGACTGTGGCCTTTAGCCAGCAGCAGTAGAGGCAGGGTAGTACAAAAAAATACATGTGAATAAGCACATGTGATGCACCAAAAGTCCCCTGGAAATTTTCAGGAGAAATTTTTACAGAGAACCAAGTTCTGGTATGAGCTCATGAAGGCAAGAACCAGGAAAATTCCCATTATCTTTATTAACATGCCAGTCCTAGTCCTCACAGGCTGTGAGAACCTGTGGATCGTCTCCCTACATGAGGCAGGCACTTATACCACTGAGCTATATCCCCAGCCCTGTCTCCCTACATGAGTCGAAGCTTGAGCTCAGCTCTATGAAGAGAAGGATCTGGAAGTGGGAAAGAGTAGAAAGAAGTCCCAAGCCGGGTGACTCTTGTTGCGGGGTATTCCTCCAGGCTGAGTCCCAGCCACAGAGCTGAAGGACAAGTGGACACCAAGAAATCCAACAAGAAAGTAGGAGCCAACTTCTCTTGCATGTGTGCTCGGATTCCCCTACTTCGCATGGTCCATGTGGCTGGATTACTCAGGGACTTCCCAGTGGCTACCAGCATAGCCTCTATCTCCAACAGCACTTCCAAGTCTGAGCTGTAAGGACTGTGTATTTCATATGTTCCCACTATATCTTCAAGTGGCCTGCAGATGCCCATATCCATCTACCCAAAGTAGAATCACTCTGGTGTTAATTCCTAACTTAGATATCGAATCAGAATCCTCAGGATGGCCTTGAGAGTCTGCATGTGCAACCAGAGACTCAGTTTTATAATAATTGTAATAGACTGTGAAACCCTTGAGGACAAGGCGTGGCTTCTTCATTATCCTCATAATAAACACTCAGTAAGTATTTTTAGGGACCTACTATGTGCCAGGCCTCACTGAATAAGCACAAGGTAAAACTAAAATATACCTATGAGTTCTTTTGCTTGGCAATCAGATCAGAGCTATAATCCTGCATGAGGAGCACATTGGTAGATTAGCTAGAATGCAAACAATCTTCTTTATTAGAACATGAAGTCCTGTTTGCTGAATGTTGTTCATCTGAAAATTATCAGAAGAACCCTCCAAATACATCCAGTAAATTTGAATCAATAAGCACTTTGAGTTAAAAGTGGTATATGAAGGAATCAAAGTAATTCTTTTGGCTATAAAAATTTGGGAAAATTGTTTTCAATATAATGAGACTTTTAATTACTGACATGGGCTTAAAATTTAGTGAAGGTTCCACAAATTATCTTTACTGTTTTTCAAGTATTCAGGAAGAATTTTGTTGCCCTTAAGCACCTGAGGCCACTTGTAAGTGTGCAGTGGGTCTTCTGTGATGTAAGGATCCCCACTCCAAGCAAATGTCTCAAGCTCTGAATATCTTAAGTGTTTCTTTTCCTGGGTTGGTATAAGTGGGTGTTTGCTCTTAGTGTCCCACCATCAGGGACAATGTGACTTGCTATTACTGAATTCTAGTGCCAAGAACTGGAAGAACACCATGTTCAATATTGCTGGCTAGGATTACCACACAAAGTTGGTAACTATTTTGTTGTGTTCCAATATAGACAAACTTCTAGAGGATCGTCTCAGTGATGGTGAACCTTTTAGCATTTTCAGTGGTAACAAAGAGCCAGCTGTGGTAGACATCCCATAGGTTCACCACTGTGACCTGGTCTGTTAAATTAAGATCATTGGATGGGATTATATGTGGTAGCAACTGTGATTAGTTTTCATATGTGAATATTTTCCCTAAAATTAACAAAAAACTTCACCCTCACCAAAAGAAAAAAAAGACAGTGATGTTATTAAATGTACCATTTCAGCAAAGACGGTGAAATTTCCTTCTGCAAAGCTATTGAATTTCTTCTCAACAGCACTTAAGCCCAGCCAGATATTCACTCGCAATTCTGCAGGTACCTTGGGCCCATTAGTTTTTTCCTGTGGATACTGTGAGATGAAAAATAACATGTTACTTCACATTAGACATCACATGGACTGTGATATTACGTTCAAGTCAAAAGCAGACTGATCATTTTCTTGTTACTCTCACCAGTCTAATTTTATGTTCACTTTAGTTAAAATATTTCCAAATGTCCTGACAATAGATTAAAATAACAGTTAAAGCAGTGGATCTCCAGGTATAACCCATAGATTCTTATCTGTCCCTCAGATCTATTCAGGAGGTGCACAAGGTCAAAACAATTTTCATTATAGGACTAACATGATGTTTATCTTCTTAATGGTACTGACATTTGCACTAATGGTGCAAAAGTAGCAATGGGTAAAGCTAGCAGTGCAGCAGGAGTCAAGATGGTGACACCAAACTGTACCCAAGGGTATGACAGTAATGGGCATAGTGTCTATGTGCTCTCAAGTAAAGAAAATGAATTTCTCGTGTTACTAAAGAATGCTTTTGAATTCTTTTAAAACCTAAAAAATTTACCAAGTTAAAAAAGTTTAGTAAAAATTACTAGCCTTATTAAATCTCAACACCCTTGGGTTGAGATTTAATAAGGTTTTGAGATTTATTTTTTTTTTTATTTTAGAAACATAAAAGTACAAAAACATATTGACAAACAGACACCAATTATCATAGAAAATAGTACAATCACAACTAATCTATAGACAAGGTGATATGGTCTCAACAGTGGTTATTGCTTTATCCATTGATATCTTCGAATTGTAGATGTATGGACCCATATACAGACATGCAAATTTAGTCAGACA
>PVLD010007254.1:14730-93211 GCA_004027595.1 Dinomys branickii | reverse complement strand
CTTAAATTCATCTGGAACCAGAAGAGACCCAGAATAGCAAAAGCAATCCTGGGCAACAAGGACAAGTCAGGTGGAATCACAATCCCTGACCTGAAATTATACTACAAAGCTACTGTAATAAAATCAACCTGGTACTGGCTAAAAAACAGACCTGAGGATCAATGGAACAGACTGGAAGATGCAACCACAACGAAAAACAAACTCAGCCACCTAATATTTGACAAAGGGGCCAACCAATCTCACTGGAAAGAGGATGACCTGTTTAATAAATGGTGCTGGAAAAACTGGCTTGCCTCTTGCTGAAAACTGAACATAGACCCAAGTCTATCACCATGCACCAAACTCAGGTCAAAATGGATCATAGACCTCAACATTAAAACAGAAACTCTAAATCTATTGGAAGAGAAAGTAGGTAAAAATCTTGAAGACATAGGAGTAGGCAGAGAGTTCATGAACAAAAATGAAACTGCAAGGGAAACACTTCAAAGAATCAATAACTGGGACCTCATCCTACTGAAATGTTTTTCTACATCTAAAGAAATCACCAGCAAAGTAAAAAGAAAACCCACAAATTGGGAAAAAATCCTAGCTAGCTGTCCCTCAGACAAAGGTATTCTATCTAGAACATACAAAGAATTAAAAAACATATACCTATCCAAATTCAAAGACCCAATCCAGAAATGGGCATCTGAGATGAATACACACTTCTCAGATAAAGAAATACAAACGCCAAATAAATATATGAGAAAATGTTTCACATCCTTAGTCATTCGAGAAATGCAAATAAAAGCAACACTGAGATTCCATCTCACCCCAGTAAGAATGGCAAGTATGAAAAAATCATCCAATAACAAATGCTGGCGAGGATGTGGAGAAATCGGGACTCTATTACACTGCTGGTGGGAATGCAGACTGGTGCAACCACTGTGGAGAGCAGTTTGGACATTCCTATGCAAACAAGGTCTAGAGGTTCCATTCAAACCAGCTATTTCCCTTCTGGGTATTTTCCCAGAAGATCTGAAAGCATCATATCACTCTGATATATGTGCACCCATATTTATAGAAGCACAATTTGTAATAGCTAAATTGTGGAAGCAACCCAAATCTCCATCCACAGAAGACTGGATGAAAAAACTGTGGCATTTTTATATAATGGAATATTATTCAGCTTTAAAGAGGGACAGATTTTGGGCCTTTGTAGACAAATTGTCACAATTAGACACCATACTCATAAGTGAAATAAGTCAGAGGTACATGTGCAGGCAACGTATTGTGTCACTGGTGTAAGAACCTGAGGGTGGGAACATAAACTAAGAAACATGAAGAAAATCTGTTCAAAAGTAAAGAACAGATGGGACGAGGGAAAGGAGAAAAGAATGAGGCAAAAATTTATGTATGTATTTATGTAAGTATGTATGTATATACATATGTGCAGAATGGCTAACATGGTTCTACTATTGACTTATGTCTTTGAATGGTAAGGAATAGTTGATGACTGATCAATCTTGTATGTCTATATGTGTTCTCCGGAGCATACATTTTGAAGATATCAATATGAAATGCAACAACTATTGTTGGTTTTCTGTTGCTTTGTCTATAATTCAATTATGATTATAAGTTTATTGAGCTACTTTGTGCCTCTTTTTTAATGTTTTTCATTTATTTTTCTTTTTTTTTTTCTCTTTCTTTTTCTGTTGTAGTTGATGTAGTTCTTTTTGCTTTCGCACTATAAAAAGAAGTTGTACTACTGACTTAGGTCACTTTATTGTAAGGAATAGTTGATGATTAACTGTCTGACCAATTTTGCATGTCTAGACCTATTTTCCTGAATATACACTTAGAAGTTATCAATATGTAATGCAACAACCATTGTTGATTCCCTGTCACCTTATCTGTAACTCAGATTTGATTGTACTATTCTTATGCTACTTTGTGTCTGTTTGTTAATATCTTTTTGTTTTTTTATACTTTTAAAATTAAAAAAAAATTTTTTAAAGACAAACTATTGAAACTATTTTCAGACAAATCTTGGGGTATTCTAATTTTCCACAGATTGTAGATGTTCAATACCCTTTATATAAAAGGCACTATCAATGTCTCAGGTTTGAGAGTTGTTCTCATTTTGGAATATCTGCAGACTTTACTGGGTGACTGTTTGTAACCTTGAAATATGAGATCTGAAAATACTCCCAAATCTAAAACTCTTTTCAGATTTTTAGACAAGGGGTGCTCGACCTATAGAGCAGTGGGTTGTGATCCTTTCAGAACTTTCAGTGATACAAACAACCTGCTGTGGTATGCAAGCCATAGGCTCACCACCACTGACATAGAGCTTTAGCTGAAAAATCGGTCAGGAATAATATTCCATAAAAATAATATAGGGTAGTATCTGAAGAATTAACTTTGTTACACATGTACTTCTGAAAAAAAGGATGGGTAACAGTGCACCAAGCCAAAGAACAACCAGAGGCATCTTCCAGGAGTACAACTACTTAATAAGAGTAGTTTTAAAAAGTATCTCCTTTTTTTTGAGACAGGATCTCACTATGAAGTTTGTTGGCCTTGAACTCAACAGTGATCCTCCTGCCTTGGCCTCCCAAATGCTGGGATTACAAGTATGCACCACACCAGGCAATAAATGCATTTTTAGAACTGTGCCAGATTAGGGGAAAACAGAGTTAGGAGACTGTATTACATGGTTAAAAATCATGATCTCTAAAGTCAATGCTCAACTTTGTTGTAGGCTCTGCTATTTATTAGGTAGATGTGACACCTTGGACATTAACTAACTCCTCTGTGCCCTAGTTTGTACATTTGTAAAATACAGATAAGAATGACTACCTCATGGGATGGTGTGAGATTTAAACGAGATAATTTATGGAGACCCAAACAATGTGCCTCGCAAGATGTAAGTTGGTTTTGTGTTTTTTTTTTTTGCCTGAGACACGGTCTCACTATGTAGTTCAGGCTGCCCTTGAACTCGTGTAACTGAGGCTGGTGTCAAACTTGCTGCGATCCTCTTGGCTCCTAAATGCTGGGATTACAGGTGTTCACCACTATGCCTGGCCTGTGCTAGTTATTTAAAAAATTATTGGGCTGGGGGTTTAGCTCAGTGGAGCAGCACTTGGTCCTGAGTTTGATTTTTGGTACTCCCCCTCCAAAAATTATTGCTAGCCTGGCATAATGGCATGCACCCATAATCCCAGTATTCAGAGGCTAATCCTAATTTCAAAGCCGGTGTGAACTACATGATGGGACCTAGTCTCAAAAGAAAGAAAATTAATGCTATCATGAGGTTGAGAAAATTTCACATCTAATATTACTCTGGGGGGGAACCTCCAATTTTCTAAGAAGTAAAAAAAGGAACCTATTTTCTTTTTAGAAATGCTTTCTTCCTCTCAGTCAACTGTGTGACTTAATCTTTGATAGTAAATTCAAGTTCCTGCTCATGCATGTAAACTTCCCATGTGATCCAATCCACACTGATTTAATATGCTATTTACTATTTACATGGTCAATATCACACTTCAGACATGTTATATTAAACTGCCATCCTGCTTAACTAGACGCTTTATAACATCCTATTATCACATACTGCTTACACATTTTCCAATTATCTTTTTGTAAACTACTTTATGCGCCACCTTGGTAATTATTAATCAGATGACACGTTACAACTTTTATACCTATGGATTTAAAACTACATAGTATGAGGTTTTATTTGATTTTGAGGGCCTCTATTTGAAGGGATACAAATACACTGCCAAGAGCCAGGCCCACACCTGTAATTCCAGCACTCCGAAGGCTGAGGCAGGATGGCAACAAGTTTGAAAGCCAGCCTGGTGGCCCTCTAACCCAGAGCCGCTCTCACCCAGAGCTTGCTCATGCCCGGAGACCACTCTCGCCAGGAAACTGGACTGCTGTGACTCGGAGACGGTCACCACAGAGCCACTCTCACCTGTAGCCTGCTCTCCCCAGAGCCTGCTCTTGCCTGCAGCCTGGGGCATGGAGCCAACAGCCGCTCTTGCCCGGAGGCTGCACTAGCGTGGAGCCTGGAGCCCAGAGTCCAGAGCCCACTCTCTCCTGGAGCCCCCTCGCCCTGAGCCGCTCTCTCCAGAGTCCGTTCTTGCCTGGAGCCTGGAGCCCGGAGCCCGGAGCCCGGAGCCCCTCTAACATGGAGCCGCTCTCACCCAGAGCCTGGACCACTCTCACCCAGGAACCATCTCGCTCTGAGCCCCTCTAGCAGGGAGGCCGCTCTAGCCTGGAGCCTGCTCTCCCCTAGAGCTTGCTAACATCTGGAACCCGCTCTTACCAGAAGACCGATATCTCACGGAGCCCCTCTTGCCCGGAGCCCGGGGCCATGCTCACACCAAGCACACCCTCACCCGCACACATGTCTGTGTGGCCTGTCCAGATACACCCACTGGCGCATGCTGCCAGCTACCAACATGTGGACCAGGAACCCAGTGAACAGGACATGACTGTGGTGAGCCCAGGCTCTCCCCGCCAACAGCACCACAGACCCGGACAAGGGTGTGCCCGAGTTTAGCACCAGAAATTCATCAAGCTCAAGTCAATGCCTATACTCAGAATAAAAAATTTAAAAAAATTAAAAAATTAAAAAAAAAAACGGGACATCCAGGGGTGAGAGGGAGAGCCCATTCTGGGTATTAAAACTATGGACTGTTGCCTCAGGGTACAGTGAGACTCCTGCTAGGCCATTACAGCCTTATTTTAAAAGGTCTTTAGGTTTTGCCTAGTGTTACCCATACTGATTATACAGGAAAAATGAAAATTATGGTTCAATCTACTCAAAACACTGTGGTGCCTATTAAAATCAGAGATAAAATTGATTACTTCAAGAAAAAACATTCTGAAAGGCTCTCCTAGACACAAGTACAGATGGCCTACAGGTGTGGCAGCTGCAAGTCCATAGAGTGTGATTGGTATATCCTGATAGAGTGGAGATGCTGAATTGCTGACCTGGAGAGATGCAAAATCACCAATCTCTTTGGAACAGTTTCACAAGTGTTATGGTTGATACACTGTGTCAACTTGGGGAATCTAGAGGTTTGGCTGAGTAATTCAGCAGGAAGCCAGGGTGCTTACTTCGTATACATCCTGTGGAAGAGGAGGGCATGGAGATTCTGGGAGTTCTACACGCACCCTGTATAGCGCAAGGCAGTTTACAGTGTAAGGGAAGGAAAGAGGCTGCTTGCTGCCAATCCTCCCTTTTGCTCTTGTGGTTTGTGCTGTGTTCTGCCACCACTGCCATGTGCCACTCTGCCTCTGAGCCAGCCAAGGATGGACTGAAACCTCCACGAACTGTAAGCTAAATAAACCTTTACTTCCTTCATTTTGGGCCATGGGTATTTTGTCGCAGCAACGAGAGAAAAGAAACCAAGACCACAAAGGAATTAAGCCTCACAGAGAATAGAACGAAAATTTAAAAATATATGGCTTTTACCTTTTCTCCTTGAGGTGATAAATTTCAAAAGTTGTTTCCATCCCCAAGATGAAAGTTTGCCTTTAGTTTAAAACAAATCATATTTTCCAGGACTTACTATAAGGGAGATATTTTTAAAAGATTAATTAAAAAGAAAAAACCCATAACTTTCATTAAATAAAATTTTGTCCCTTGTCTCAGAAAGTATATATAGTTCAATGATCAATTTGGTCTTTTAGAGTTATAGTAAAAGATTTTCTTCATTTTAGATTCACACAGCTAATAAAATTGTCTTACAGTTTTCTTCTTGGCATCATATACAGCATTTGCTACTGATTTAAAAGTCTTTGGTGCTCTCGTGATTCCTAATGATGTTGATTGCTTGTTTTACAGTCCAAAATTAAATAGGTATGAAAAAGCTTTAGTATTTCACAAATAGATATGAAAGTTTAAAATACAATCTAGAAGCAATGCAGTTTAAACAGTCATGTGGTTTTCACATTCCATTGAAAGAATGACAAGCCTAATCGTGGCCTGCAAAGAGTACCAGTTATGATACCCTTTTCATATTGGAGGCACCAGTCCCAACAGACAATTTACCCACACTGTTTAGATCCATCTTAAATGATTCTCAGACTATTTGGTAATATTAATTGACTCTGTCCAGGTTTTAGACTGCCTTCTCTGGTGTTATTACTTGTCATCATGCGTCAGACAAGTTATTTAAAATTGCTTCTGCTTTCACAGATTCGTCCTTAGGTTAAGGAAGGTTATATTATGGCTTCCTCTTCCAAAGTATTGGATACAGGTTTCTCACTTCATGATCAAAAATCAAATTACAAAAACATTGAGAGGAACCAATCCCTTTCACTTCACTTATTGATACATATCAATTAAACGTTTTAAATTTTACAAAAGATGGAAAAATAACAGTAGAAAGACAATTCCATCAGGTTAAAAAAAAAGTGTCCTTTGAAAAATTCTCCATACTGGACAATGAAGGGATTCCCAAGTCCTGCCCAGATTCCTATATTATGTATGCTTAATAATTAATTTATATGGAAACAGCTACTTTGTAAAGATAATTAACTTGATCAATTGTTCTGCCAACTACAAACTCATATGTATAATAGAGATTTTCCTGTCTTCCTAACTCATCATTGTTCTTATTCATACCTTCCTGGCCACAGGGTTAATTATAATAATGAAGTGGATCAACTTGTTGCTAGTTCTTCACCAGATTGTTTAGCCACTGAATTTCATACTTTAACTCGTGTATATGCCAAAGGTTTTTGTCAAAAATTTCCTCAACTTTCCATTCAACAGTCTCGTGAAATCATTTTATCTTGTCCCATTTGTGGTCTACTTAATAATCCTATTTTTCAGCTGGAACAAATCCTAGAGGCTTGCAAAGTAATGAGTTGTAGCAAAATGGATGTAACACATATTCCTGCTTTTGGGAAACTTGGATTTGTACATGTTATTAATACATATTCTGGCTTTCTATGGGCCTACAAACAATCACGAAAAAAATTTGTACATGTTAAAAATCATTCATTAGAGTGTTTTGCTATTATAGGTAAACCTAAAGCAATTAAAACTGACAGTGGATCTGCCATTCTTTCCAACAGTTCTGTGCCTTGTGGGATATTAATCATTATGCCAGCATTCCCTACAATCTTCAAGGACAAGGTATGATTAAGAAGGACACATGCAACTCTTACATTTATGTTAGCTAAACAAAAAGGGGGAAATGGGAATAGAAGTTCACCGCACCAGTGACTGCATAAAGCCCCATTCACTTTAAATTTTTGGGGGATTAGTAAAGACTTACCCATTACAGCAACAGAAAAGTTTTGGACCAATTTCATTAAGGGGCCACCAGAACCAACAGGACAACTTATCTTTTGGAAAAGCATTCTCACCAAAATACGGAAAAGAGGGATTCTTCAAACTTGGGGTCGAGGACTTACTTGTGTTATTACAGACTTAGGAGAAAAAATATGGTTACCTGCTAGAAGAATTCAACCTCGACATGAGTTAGATTCGATCTAAATCCTCCAGTGGAAGAGATGAGAGTGATGTCACTACAATACCGACACCCTGACACCCAGACACCCAGACACCAACCAGGAACACTCACAAAGCACAATCCCCAACCTGGGGACAACTGAAGAAATTAACCCATGATGCTGAGGAGCTACTGGACTCCACTGGACAGCTGGTAATGTGTTTCTAGCCATGATGGCTGTAATATACTTCATATGGGAACAGTACTCAACTCTCTTTTTCAATTAATTCTACTCATTGCACACAAGCTTGTGTTCATCTTCCTTATAACATCATGACCAGTGAAGCAAACTGGTATGCTTCTGAACCCTTGCTCAGACTTACTGACTGTAGTTTTCATACCTGTTTAAATAATTCTTTTTTTTTTTTTTTTTTTTGCGGTACTGGGGATCGAACACAGGACCCTGCACTTGCTAGGCAAGCGCTTATTCCACTGAGCTATATCCCCAGCCCCTAAATAATTCTATACCATTTAATTATTCCAAAAATAGTGTGTGTGTGTGTGTGTGTGTGTGTGTAATATATATTCTTAAGTATAGAACAGGAATCTGGATACCTGTCAATTTATTTTTTTTAATTTTATTTTAAAGACAAAAGAATGGAGACATATGACAAAATTATACAGTATATAGAAGGGAATTAGCACTGGATGTTGTATTACATAATGTTATCTTCGCATTAGTTAACACAAAAACATTAAAGAGAAGATAGTAGGGAATTTGCACTGAATGCTATATAATATAAAGTTATCTTCACTTCTGTTAATACAAAAACGATTGAGGAAATACAGAATTATAGAGAACATAGAAGGGAATTAGCTCTGGATGCTGTTGTACATAATGTTACCTTCACCTTTGTTACTCAGTTACACAGATGATGGCCCATTTGATCATTGAATTTTTCTCCTCCCTCATCTCCGTTGCCCTACCACTCGATCAGTCATCTTCCCTGTGATAATAGCTGTACTCCTGGGTTTATCTATACCCCTGGACTCTCGCCTTGGGAAGAGATATAGCTGCCTCAGACTATATCATAACATACATGGGTGTATACAAACTGCCATGGTCGGAGGTGGAAAAAACACATATGCTCACAGCAGACCGCCTGGCTCCACCCCATCGCCATGCTATGGGTGGCCTCAGCGGGGCCCTCAGTGGAGCAGCCGTGGGACCACAGCAGAGCAGCCACTGGGCCCACTGCAGAGCAGCCTCAGGGCCCACTGCAGAGCAGCCGCGGGGCCCACAGCAGAGCAGCCTCAGGGCCCACAGTGGAGCAGCTGTGGGACCCACAGCAGAGCAGCCGTGGGGCCCACTGCGGAGCAGTCCAGGAGTACAGTTATTATCACAGGGAATATGACTGATTGAGTGGTGGGGCAACGGAGATGAGGGAGGAGAAAAATTGAATGATCAATTGGGCCATCATCTGTGTAACTGAGTAACAAAGGTGAAGGTAACATTATGTTGCATGTTGCAAAATTTTATAGATAAGCAAGAGATTTGTATGACATCTGTTTGCAAATGTATCCTTCCAAAACTTTCTGAGAGATCTCTGCCAATTGACAACAAAATCTGACTAGTCTATTTAAATTATAAATTTCTAAAACAATAAGTTACTACAATTCAATTTAGTCAAGAATATATTTGAGTGCACTCTGATTTTGTAAAGATGTTTGTTTGTTCTGTGTACTTGTTTACGTGTTTGTCTGTCATTCAGTGAATACCTGTTCCCCTTTATTTTGAGCTCAACAAGTTCTCTTTTATCATTTGTTCTTAATACAATAGGGTCATAGATTTTAAAGCATGTGTTCACTTGAGTTACCAGCTGTTTAAATGATATCAAAATTAAGATATTTAACTACAGTCCTTAGGATGAGGAAAAATTATTGGGTCAGACTCCATTTGGTGAACAGAGGAATGGCCAACCTCTCTTCATTAATAAGGAGCCCCCAGTGACCTTCATAGTCTCTTGGGAGACACTACAATCATGGGGTCATTTGGTCAGAAGAAAGTGTTTCAGTAAAAATTTACAGTAAGGTTTTCTGATTAAAAGATGTTATGTGGTACAAATCTAAATTGAGAAACCAAATAATGACAATCTTTTGTTCCTAATTTCATGGTGTATAAAATCTAATCATGCCTTGCAAATATACAGTACTCTAAAATGTAAAACTGGAGTTGTTAGACATCTGCCTTTCTCTTGTGCTTCAGATATTTATAAGAGGTTCATGTCAGACCAACATAAAATTATTTAAATGATACTTTTTTGACAAGAACTAATGTGATGTATATGCTATGTATATGCCAATACATTTAGAGATACTTGGATATTAAACAGCCCAGACAATGTTATCAATTTCTTCTATGTCAACTAATTAGATGAATGCTTCTTATTTATTACATAGTATTGGTTGACTAAAAGGACTAATCGACCCCAATATTTATATGTGCTTTAAATGTGTTTAAAAATGTGTTCAAATGTTTAAATGTTACACATTTAAACATATTTCATAAGTGTCATCATGCCTGTTATGTTACAACGCTATGTATGGCTCTTTGGTTTCAAATTTTCTTTGTAAAATTATATATCTGTTGTCTCCTAACATTCCATAGGGACAGGGATTCAACTACTAAAATATTCATGATTGTCATGTAGCAATGTTATGTATGGTTTTACTTTCTAAATTTCTGTGTAAAAATACGTAACTATTGTCTGTTAACATTCTAGGAGGATTTAAATATTAGTATATCCATGGTTATTCAAAAATAATGGCTCCATTTGTATATTCTAAAGTGTTTGCTGTTCAGATCAGATTGTATTAGTAAGCTTACTGCCTCCCTTCCAATGTTATGTCATTAATCTTCTCTGCTGGATGTTTAACTACTGAGACTTGGAGACCAAAATTTAGAGAGATGATTTGGGCTAGAGAACAGCCAATATTTGGGTTATGCCCTCTGAGGTTGGTATGGACTCAGGATAAAAGAGAACCTCTGCTGTGACATTCTACAACTAGGTTGAGTTCCTGATTTTCTGACCAAGAAGATGAGGGGACCACAGAGGAAAGCAATTCTATGATACGTAGTGTGCTTAAGGAGAGTCACCAGGAGAAAAATAATTTCTCAGGCTTTCACAGAAAGCCCCATGGTCTAGCAAAGAACGTGACTCATCCAGATGGCTGGCACAGACAGAAGATCAAGATATGCTGCACTTGGTTCCAAGAAGACTCCAGAGGAAATCTAACTGACCCTAATAGATAGTAAAAGGCTAAATTTTTATTTATACAAGTTTCACTTTAACTTGGTCTTAGAACTCTAGCAGAAAAGTGTAATTACTAGATGTGGACTGATCAATGAACACTATTACGGACCTTGGACTCTATTCATATTTTTCCAAATTTCTACTGTCATTGTACATAGTATTATAATTGTACTTTTGCCTGATCCTCCTAGTCTAAAATGAAGTTCATCCAGTAAACGCTGAGAAACGGAAAGACCACTGACAGCCTTCTTGCCGATGCTTCAAAGGATTGCAACAAAACAAAAACGGGGAAAATGTGGAGAAGGAGGACATTCTTTAGTTAATCTTTCAATATATTGCCTCAGGTCTAACCTAGCTGAGGGGTAAGGCAGAGCCTGTGGAAGGGAGCCCGCTGTGGGATAAGACCGAGCCTTTTGAATGGACCTGCTCTGGGGTAAGGCAGAGCCTGGGGAAGGGAGCCCGTTTAGGTATAAGGCGAGCTTCGACAAAGGAGCCCACTTTGTGGAAAAACCGAAGCTGGGGAAGGGAGCCCGCTTACAGGTAAGGCCAAGCCTTTGGAACTTATCTGCTTAGTGGTAAGCCCCAGACTGGGGAAGGGAGCCCGCTGAGTTTTAAGGCTGAGCCTGGAGAAGGGAGCCCGCTGAGGAGTAAGGCTAAGTGTGGGGAAGGGAGCCAGTATAGGGTAAGGCAACGCCTGGGGAAGTGTGCCCGCTTAGTGGTAAGGCAGATCCTGGGGAAGGAGCTGCCTAGCGATAAAGCTGAGCATGGGGAAGGGAGCCCACCGAGGGTAAGGCTGAGCCTGGGTTAGGGGCCCCGCTGAGGGGTAAGGCTGAGCTTGGAGGCCGCTTAGTGGAAAAGCCGAGGTCTGGAAAGGGATCCCAGTTAGGGGTAAGGCCGAGCCTGGAGAAGGGAGCCTGCCGTGGGGTAAGGCATAGCCTGCTGAAGGGAGCCCGCTAATGGGTAAGGCCGAGCCTGGGGAAGCGAGCCCACTGAGGAATAAGGCAGAGCCTGGGGAAGGGAGGCCACTTAGGGGTAATGCCAAGTCTTTGGAAGAGACCCGCTTAGGGGTGAGGCCCAGCCTTGAGAAGGGAGCCTGCTTAGGGTTAAGGCAGAGCCTGGGGAATGGAGGCTGCTTAGGCATAAGGATGAGCTTCGAGAAAGGAGCCTGCTTTGTGGAAACACCGAGGCCTGGGAAGGGAGCCTGCTTTGGGTTAAGGCCGTGCCTTTGGAACAGATCCGCTTAGGGGTGAGGCCCAGCCTGGGGAAGGGAGCCAGCTGAGGGGTAAGGCAAAGCCTGGAGAAAGGAACCACTTAGGGGTAAGGCTGAGCCTGGGTAGGGAGCCCAATCAGGGGTAAGGTCAAGCCTGGGGAAGGGAGCCCACTTAGGTGTAAGGCCAAGTTTGGCAAATGGAGGCCCCTTAGTGGAAAAGCTGAGGCCTGGGAAGGGAGCCCATGTAGGGGTAAGGCTGAGCCTGGGGAAGGGAGCTGTTATGGTTGATACATTGTGCCAACATTGGGAATCTAGAGGTTTGACTGACTTAGAAGGAAGCCTGGGTGCTTACTTTGTATTCATCCTGAGCCTGTGGGAGAGGAGGGCATGGAGATTATGTGAGTGCTGCATACCCCCTGGGTAGGCGGTTTACAATGTAAGGGAAGGAAAGAGGCTGCTTGCCCGCCATTCCTCCCTTTTGCTCTGGTTGCTTTTGCTGTGCTCTGTTGCCATGAACATTTGCCTCCTGCCATGTACCACTCTGCCTCTGAGCGAGCCAAGTATGGACTGAAACCTCCACAAACTGTAAGCTAAATAAACCTCTCCTTCCTTAATTTGGGGCTTTGGGTATTTTGTATTTGCAAGGAAAGAAAAGGTACCAAGACAGAATTTGGTACCAGAGAAGTGGGGTCGTTTCTGTTACTATACCTGACCATGTGGTTCAAGAGCCTCTGGAAATTGCTTGTGGAAAGAGTTTGGAATGGTTCAGAGATGTCACCTGAAAGAGTAGAGCTGGAACACCTTTGGCTTTTCTCCATTTTATGGATAAAAGATTTGAAATTCAAAGGATGTCAATGACATGCCTAGGTCACACAACTAGAAGGTCTGGCTCTTAAAGTTACTCTTTCTTCACTGTTACACAGGAGTGGAGCAGGTCTTCTGTGAAGATCTTTTCCCTCTTTTGTGCCACCGAAAGCTATAGTCAGTCAATACTTCTAGCACTGCACATCAACAACATATCCCCATGGACTGTTTGCCTAAGCAAAGGGAAAACAATAGAAATATTGTGAAGCTGATAGTTCCTTGAACCAGTGCACTTCCAAGCAGTTTAAAGCAATTCTTTTATTAAAGTGACTTCGTGGGCTTACCAGGCTACAAAAAGTGAAGGCTCTTGGGTAGAACTGAGATGAGAAAATTTTGGACAATAAAAAGTTAAATTGTTCTGCATAACAAAATTACAGTGATTTTAGAGCAGAGACCATTACCACTGTGATCATCACTGTAACCTTAGTGCCTGGCACACTAGGAAATCCTGTATTCCTGTACGTATTCTTGTTGAATGAATGATGCTTTAAGAAAGGAGTTAGCCCTAAAAAGCAAGATGGGAGGCACATTCCAGAAGAAGCTCTAGGAATTAGGTGAAGAAGAGGCCTGATGAAGTTAGCATGCAATTCTTTGACATGGAAACTGTCTATGCCTCACTCAGAACTGTGTTAACTGACACTCAATTTCAAATTTTCTCCTCTAGAAAAAAATTCTAAGCCTGGACTGGAACAGAACTTCCTTGTGTGATTGAATCATATTAATTTCCAGTCAAATGTTTAAGCATTTGTTTGATAATTTTTAAATATTTTCATTATTACATGTTTGTAGTACATAAGGATGTACTACATGGGTAGCTGGCACATGTACATAACACACCTTAACTCTCTTTATTTTTATACTCTTCACTTTCCTGCTTCCCCCTCCCTCCATTTCTTGGTTCCCTTCCTATTTGAGAAAGATCTACCTCACTATTTTGTTATGTATTTTTTATTTTGCTCTTTATGTTTTGCATTTCTCATGTGACAGAAACCACATCATATCTAAGCTTGTGTGTCCAATTTATTTCACTTAATATTATGGTCTCAAGGTGCCTCCATTTTCCTACAAATGCCTCAGGTTTATCCTTCTTTATGGTGGAATAATACTGCACTGTGTATAAATAACACATTTTCTTTTATCCATTCATCTGTTGATAGTCAGAGAAGCTACTTCCAAAATTTAGCTATTGTGAACTATGTTGCTATACAGATGGCTATGTATGTGCATGTGCTACTGCAACATGATGCCTTTTAACTATTTTCAGAAGATACCAAGGAGAACAGCTGAGTCAAGTGGACTTTTTTGTTTTAGTTTTTTGAGGAATCTCCATACTGATTTCCATAATGGTTGTACTAGTTCACATTCCCAACAACAATTAAGAGAGGTTCCTTTTACCCTACATCCTCGTCAGCATTTGTTATCTGATTTCATGATATTAGCCACTCTTTCTGGAGTCAGAAGATATTTCAGCATTGTTTTAATTTGCACTTCTCAAAGGACCAAACATGTTGATCATCTGTTATGAATTTATTGGTCACTTGCATTTCTTCTTCTGAGAAGTGTCTATTGATTTCAGTTCCCATTTCTTGATTGGGTGTCTTCTTAGGGGGAGTCTAATTTTTAAAATTCTTTATATATTCCACGTATTAGTCTACCACCCAAAGAATAGCTGGAAAAAACTTTTTTCCCTTCTGTAGGTTGTCTCTTCACTCTGTTGATTGTTTCCTATGCTGAGCAGTTTTTAATTTGACATAATCTTATTTGTTGATTTTTTGGTGTTATTTCCTGTGCAACTAGAACTCTGTTCAGGAAGTCTCTTCCTAAGCCTACATTTTCAAGAGTTATATCTATTTTATTTTCATGCAGAAAAAAATGAAATAATCTGCACGGTGGACCATCTCTCCAACTTCTCCGTAGTTTCTAATTCTGTCAGTTCCCTCCAAGTTCTCAGCAATCTACTCTTTTTTTCTCTGCAAAGTTGTTATTTTCCAGTTTCTGGAATCTGGATCTTGGAGAGGCTGAATTTTCCTGCTGATCACCACTCTGCCATCTTTTTCCTCCTGATAAATATTAAAATCTTTAGGAAACTAGTTTCCAGCTAGCTGTCAGCTGACTCTGTCAAGTATCTAAAGGTCTTTTGGCAGAATTTTTAAATTTAGTTGACCAGTAGTCGTTAAACTATTTCCAGTTCAAAAATAAGAAAATCAAAACTATTTTCATTTCTTGGGGCTGGGGATATAGCTCAGTGGAATAAGCGCTTGCCTAGCAAGCGCAGGGTCCTGAGTTCGATCCCCAGTACCGCCAAAAAAAAAAAAAAGAGTGAAGTTTTACTTTCATTTCTTATAAATCATCTGTAACAAAGGCTAGGCATGGTGACACATACCTATAATCCCAGCATTTGAGAGGCTGAGGAGAAACGATTGCAAATTTGAGGTCAGCCTGTACTAAATAGAAGACTCTATTTTCAAAACCAAATAAAAGGGGTTGGGGATATAGCTCAGTGGCACAGCGCTTGCTTGGCAAGCACAAAGTTGTGAGTTCCATTCCTAGTACCCCAAAAAATAAAATAAAATAAAACATATAAAAATAAAATATAAAATGTGCTGAACACATATTTTTAATAGATCTGATTTAAATCACTTTCCTCTAGGCAAGCTTGTGAAAAACTTTGACATATGTGTACAATAAATTGTCTAAAATAGTAATTCTGAGCCAGGTGTGGTGACACACGCCTATAATCCAAGCACTAGGGAGACTGAGGCAGGAGGACTGTTGCAAGTTCAAGACCAGCTTGGGCTACAAAGTGAGCTCAAGGCCTGTCTGAACTGCATAATGAGACCCTGCCTCAAAAAATAAAAAAAGAAATAAAATAAAATAATGATTCTTTTCTTGATTTTAGAGAGAAAAAATAAAACAAAGTTTCAAAACAAGATAATGGGAGGGTAACAACAGTCAATACATTGAGTATTGTTATCCATAAATTAGCCACTCAGAGTATAATTGGCATTTAATTGTCCAAATAATATTAGCACAAACTTTCAATGAACTAAGAAAAATTAGTAGTCTAACTTTCTTAACTATATATATATATATATTTTTTTTTTTTTTGCTTTTGCTTTCCCTATCTTTTCTCCATTTCCCCATCCCAGTTGCTCTTTCTATTTGAAGTTTCTTCAGATTTTACAATCTCTGTTGTACATTTTGGATCTTACTTACTCTTTCAACTTATCATAGGAGGGAGACAATACAATGTTTATACATGTGTGTCTGGTTTATTTCATTTATGAGTATGGTCTCAAGTTGCATCTATTTACCTATAAAAGTCTCCAGTTTATCCTTCTTCATGGCTGAGTAGTACTCCATTGTATAAAAAGACCATATTTTATCCATTCTTTGATTGTTGAGCATTTGGGCTGTTTCCAAGATCTAGCTATTATAAATTGTGCTATTATAAACATGGGTGTACATATAGCACTATGGTACAATGTTTTTAATTCTTCTGGGAAGATACCCAGAAAAGGAATAGCTGGGTCAAATGGGTCCAATCCTAGCTTTTTGAGGAATCTCCACACTGATTTCCACAGTGGTTGCACCAGCCCACATTCCCACCAACAGTAGAGAAGGGTTCCTTTTTCCCCACAGCTCTGCCAGCATTTGTTATTTATTGATTTCTTGATAATAGTCATTTTTTTGATGGAATCTCAGTGTTGCTTTAATTTGCATCTCTCAAATGAACAGTTATGTTGAACATTTTTTCATACATATACTTGCTGTTTGTAGTTCTTCATCTGAGAAGTGTATATTCATCTCAGATGCTCATTTTTTTATTTTTTTTTTCTTGTAGAATTCAGTAGTGGACCTGTAAGAGACTGGGCTTTTCTTTGTAGGTTTTTAATTACATCTTCAATTTCATTGACTGATACTGGTTTATGTAAGATTTTCACATCTTCTTGATTCAGCTTTGGTAATTCATATGTATCTATGAATCTGTCCGTTTCTTCTGTATTTTCTATCTTCTTAGAATACAGGTTGTACAAGTAGGTACTGATGGCCTTCTGGATTTCTCCAGGGTCAACTGTAATTTCACCATTTTCATTCCTAATTGCATGAATTTGAGCGTTTTCTTCCTTTTATCGATGAGGTGGATAAGGGTTTGTCAATTTTATTTAATCTTTCAAAGAAGAGCTCCTCAATTCATTGATTCTTTGTATTGTTTTTTTAATCTCCAATGTGTTAATTTCTGCTCTGATCTTTATGATTTCCTCCTTAGTATGAGATTGTGGCTTAGCCTGCTCTTCTTTCTGTAGAAGTTTGAGGTTCACCATGTTTATTTGCACCACCTCAGTTTTCCTGATATGGGTATTCACTGCTATAAATTTCCCTCTTAGGACTGCTTTCATTGTGTCTCATTAGTTCTGGCATGTTGTACTGTCATTATCATTTAATTGTAGAAACTGTCTAATTTCTTCTATAATTTATTCTGCGACCCTGTTTAATTTTCATGTTTATGAAATTCTTGTAATTTTTGCCATTGGTTTCCAATTTCATTGCACTATGGTCTGATAATGTACATGGGATAATTTCAATTCATTTGCATTTTTTAAGTATGTTCTATGAGGCATATGTGGTCTATTTTGGAGAACATCCTAAGTGCAGCTGAGGAATGTCTATTCTGATGCTGGAGGGTGGAACACTGCAGACTTTTACAACGTCCATTTGTTCAAAAGTTTGGTTCAGCTTTAATATTTCATTGCTGATATTTTGTCTATTTCTTCTGTCTTTTTGTGACAGTGAAATATTGAGATCCTACAATACAATTGTATTGGTGCTTAGTTGATTTTTCATGCCCATTAATATTTGTTTATATAGTTGGGTGCACTCATATTTGTTGCATATAGATTTATATTATTATCTCTTCCTCTTGGGTTGTTCCCTTTACAAGGATGTAGGGACCTTTCTTATCTATCTTAATCTGTCTTGGCTTGAAATCCACTTTGTCTGCAAATAGAATAGCTACTCTTGCTTTTTTCTGGATTCCTGTTGCATGGAGTATTGTTTTATATCCTTTGACTTCCAATCTATGAATTTATTTTTGAATTAAATGTGTTTCTTGTATGTAGCACATTGTTGGATCTTGCTTCCTGATCCATTTTACCAGTCTGCGTCTTTTGATTTGTGAATTGAGACCACTAACACTGATGGTTATAACTGATATGTATTGACTTATCCTTGCCATGTTATTTTCCTATTGTTGGCTCCCCCTCTTTTTTCCCTCCATCTATTTAATTGTTTGCCTTGCTGGTGGATTTCTTCTGTTGGGGTTTGTGGAGCTATAGTCCTTGTTATCTTTCTAGAATGTCCTTCAAAATATTTTGGAGTGTTGGTTTGGTGGTCATAAATTTCCTCAGATGTTGTTTGTTATAGATGTATCTTGGGGCTAGGGATATAGTTCAGTGGAATAAGCACCTGCCTGGCAAGTGCAAGGTCCTGAGTTCAATCCCCAGTACTGAAAAAAGAAAGAAGTATCTTATTTCTCCATCAGTTTTGAAAG
The DNA here is from genome assembly GCA_004027595.1 of Dinomys branickii. Classification (NCBI taxonomy): domain Eukaryota; kingdom Metazoa; phylum Chordata; class Mammalia; order Rodentia; family Dinomyidae; genus Dinomys; species Dinomys branickii. The sequence continues at coordinate 74,815 of PVLD010007254.1, read as the reverse complement.
ACAGTTTTGTGGAGTACATCAATCTGAGTTGAAGGTTGTTTTCCTTTACAGCTTGAAATACTTCACTATAAGTGCTCCTTGACTTGAATGTTTGTTCTGAGAAGTCAGCCATACTTCTGATTGGCTTCCCTTTATAGATAATTTATTTCTTTTCCCTCATAGCTTTTAAGATTCTATTCTTGGGTTGAATTTCTGGAATCTTGACTATATATGCCTGCCTGTAGATTTTTTTTATCATGGCTAATTGGAGTTCTATATGCCTCACTATCAATTCTTTTTCCTCTGCCAGGGAAGTTTTCAGCCATAATATCTGTGAAGTTTTTTAATATATAATTTATGCTATCTCCTGCTTTTTCATTGACTAAAATCAACCTACATTATTCTTCTTTGCCTCATCTAGAAACTGCTGTATTGATTTCTGATGATCACTTGCTATTTTTAAAAAATCTTTCTTTTCATGATCACTAACTGCAAGCCTGTCTTCTACATCTGAGATCCTGCCCTCCTATTGGCTTAATCTGCTGCAGATACTTTCAGTGGAATTTTTATTCTGGTTATATGCTTGAATCTGCTTTATGGGTTCCATCTCTTTCCTATGCTGAGCATTCATGGCCTCTACAATTTTCTTAAGCTCCTCTATGTTTTTGTCTGTATCTTCTCTAGAGTCACTAACCAGGGTTTTCATTGTGAACACTATCTCTGCAGTTATCTGAGAAATTATTTCTGATTTGGTTTTATTTCTAGAACCTCACTTAATTGCTTTGTTGTTACCACTTTAGAGAGGCCAGGTGGAAGGTGCTCAGATTGTCCCACCTCACTGCCTCTTGGGTTTGCCTTTGGTGAAGTAGATGTCTGGAGTTACATCTTGTTTAAGTGTCTTTTCATTTTCTTTTTTTTTTTTTTAGTTTAATTCCCAAGGTTATGCTTATAAATTGGCTATGGTGGGTTGCTTTATTGCTAGTATTTAGAACCCTTAGGAAGTGACTACTTCTCTGAAGTATCTTCCAAGTGTAGCTGGTTTTGGGGTTTTGAGTCTGTTGAAAGATCCTACCTCTTCAATTTATTGGGGATGAGACATTGCTGCCTATTTGGCCCAGCCCCTTGTTCTTTGGCACTGTGTCACAGTATTTTCTGTGACCCTTAGTCAATCTCAGTCTTAGAATACAAGGAAGAACAGCTGTTTAGAATAATTATTTCACTTTTGTCTACTGGTACCGTCAACAATGACAATAGCATTAAACATAGCCTACAAAATGACAAACTGAGCTAACTATTAATTTGCCACCTTTCCCCACATGAACTAGATTTGTGGTTATATAACAAAATCTAAAACAAACCAGAAAATTATATGCAGTACACAAGTCCTTAATATGTCAATTTTGTCCTTAAGGGTTAAATTTTAAAATGGGTTAGGGAGAAAATATGGAAGTGGAAGAAGAGGAAGACATTAGAAGTAAAGCTGGAGGACAAAGGAGGATTGTGCTGACTTTGGGAAACTGGTGCAGAAGACTGGAGGGAAACACAGAATGAAGAGATTTAAAAAAGAACAGAAAAGGACTACAACCACAGAGAACTAGAAACCATGGTCATGCTCATATAAAAACAAGATCCAGCAATGAAGGAGAAAAAAGCAAAAACAGAAAACAAAACCAAAACACACACACACACAAATGAGTGAGAGAGAGAAAAAAGAGAAAACAAAAAAAAAGAAAGAAAAGAAAAATAAGTCCACTTCCAGGTACATCTCTGCTGTCACTGGTAGAGAGTCTGAATCTTTGTTGATTTATCCCAGCAAGCCAGTAGTAGCTTTGTGGCAGGGTAGTGGATAATCTTAGTGAGCCTGCACCTTCTGGTTGTGACCAGACTCATCACCGTGCAACCAGCAGCACACCTTCTGTGAACCTGAGCCCAGCTGGCAGCCACTAGATAGGGCCTCCAGCTGCTCTGAGTTCTGAGCTCAGTTGACTCTTTCCAAGATGGCTCCTGGCCAATTGCTGTCTTGTGCAGAACTACTGAGCCCTCTACTCACCACCAGCTAGTGCAGCCCTTCAAGTCTGCTCTTCTCCTCCACTGCTGCATATCTCCATGGAGGTCTCTGGGGTTGCCAGAAGTTACCATGTGTCCACAGGTTCGAACCACTACTCTTGTGCAGTGAGTCCCATCTCAGCAAAAAGGTGCTGCCAACTAGTTCCTTCTTCATTGAAGATTCTCTTTCCATTCTCCATGGGCTTCAATTCACACTTCAGATCCTTCCTGGGCCCAGGGGACCCACTCTCCTCCTTCTTGTCTTCCTTGCATTGCTATATTACAGAATCTATATGGTGACTCTTACAAAGGCGCTTTCTCTGTTGCTTACCACTCCACCATCTTGGTGCTCCCCCATGACTCTTTTTCAAAAAAAAATTTTTACATAATGACCACATTCATCATAGGGAAATTATACCTATACATAATATATCTTAATTCTTCTTTTTTCCCGTTCCCATCCCCTCTTCCTTTCACCTTTCATCCTTCCCCATTTATAAAAGCTTTGTTTCCAATTTTTTTAATTGTTTTTTTAATCCCTTATCCTTTTCTCCCTTTCTCTTATCCTGTCCCTTGTTCTCATTATTTGAAGAAGTCCTTTCAATTTCTCAATATCTATCCTCCATTTTGCTTCTTTTTTACCTTTTGGGTTTCTAACACAAGAGAAACAATGCAATATTAAAACGTGTGTGTGCTTTATGTCACTTAAAATGATAGTCTGGAGGTGCATCTATTTACATAAAAATGACCTGTTTATCCTTTTTTATGTCACAGTAGTGTAGGGAGCTGCTGACGCTGGAAATTGATCACATGTGTGGGGATAAGGCAAGGCCTGTACAAGGACAAAGCACTCCAGCCTGAGACAATCCAAGCAATTGGTTATTAGGCAAAAAGGATGTCACGTGACATCAAACTATCAAATGTATAAACGCACTATGGTGGTTGAGCAGTTCTTTTCCCCCCATCAGGAGGGAGAGCTCCACCTGACCTCAGCTTTCTGTTTATCTTTATTTTTCCATCCTCTCACCGTCCCCTGGGAACTTCAAGAGTCATGCAGGATGTGGCACAGTAGTACTTCTTTATATATAAATATCAAGCACCACAGATATAGCTCAGTGGCGCAGCACCTGCCTGGCAAACATGATGTCCTGAGTTCTATTCCTGGTATCAAAAGAAAAAAAGAAATGTCATATTTTTTTATCCATTCATCTGTTGATAGGCATATAGGTTGTTTCCATAAACTAGCTATTATAAATTGTGCTGCTGTAAACATGGGTATTCATATATCCCTGTTCTATGATGCTTTTTAAATCTTTCAGGAAGATTTATGTAACAGTTTTGGAAGGGGAATAGCTGGGCCAAATGGAACCTCTAGTTTCAGTTTTTTGAGGAATCTCCATACTGATTTCCATAGTGATTATACCAATTTATACTCCACCAGTAACAGAGAAGGGTCCCTTTTTCCCTACAGCCTCACCAGCAACTGTTGGTTGATTTCTTGGTGATAGCCATTCTTTCTGGAGTGAGATGGAATCTCAACATTGTTTTTAATCTGTTCATGAATGACCAATAATGTTGAGCATTTTTTTGTATATTTAGTTGCTACTTCTACCTCTTCTTCAGAAAAGTGGCTATTCATTTCAGATGCCCATTTTGGGATTGGATCTCTAAATTTGGGGGGGGTCTGATTTCTTTTGAGATCTTTATATGCTCCAGATATTAGTCCTCTGAGGAGTAGCTAGTAAAAAAATATTTTCCATACTGTCAGTTGTCTCTTTCCTCTTTTGGTGGTTTCTTCTTCTGTGCAAAGGCTTTTTAATATGATGGGATCCTGGTGGTTGATTTTTTATAATATTTCCTGTAAAATCAGGATTTGGTCATAGTCTTTGCTGATACCTATGTCTTCAAGAGTTTAACCTATCCTGTCTTCCAGCTGATTGTTTCTGTTTTAATATCAAGATCTTTTATCTATTTTGATTTTAGTCTAGTACATCATGACAGATATGGGTCTAGGTTTAATCTTCAGCATGTGGAAAGCAAATTTTCCCAGAACCATATATTTAAAAATCTATCTTTCTTCCAGTGAAGGTGTTTGGCTCCTTTGTCAAAGATAAGTGGGCTTGGAGTTGTTTCTGCATCTTTTCTGTTCATTTGATCCTTGGATCTGTTGTGTGTTTGCTTGCTTGCTTGTTTCTTGCTAGTACCATGCTGTTTTTATCACTGTAGCTTTAATTCTGTAAGATATGCTATTGCTATTTTGGTTAGGATTGCATTAAATCTATATAACAGTTTTGGAAGTATGGTCATTTTTACTCTACAGGCTTTGCCTTTCCATTTTCTGATAACTTCTTCAATCTCCTTTTCATAGTATTGTAGTTTTCACTGTAAAGATATTTCACTTCCTTCATTAGATTGATTCCTCTTTCTTTTTTGAATGCTATTGTGAAATAAATTGTTTCCCTAAATTCTCTCTCATTATTTGTGTATGGAAATGCTATTAATTTTTGATTGCTGACTTTGTATCCTGCTATGCTATTGAATTTTATTATTAAATCTAGGAGTCTTTTCTAGGAGTCTTTTGGTGGAGTTGTAGAGTATAATATCATCAGCAAATAATGATAATTTAACTTCTTTCTTTTTTTGAGACAGGGTTTTGCTATGCAGTTCAGGTTGGCCTTAGACTCACTTTGTAGCACAAGCTGTCCTCAAACTCACAGCAATCCTCCTGCCTTAGTCTTCTGAGTGTTGTGATCACAGGAGTGTGCCACCATGCCCAGCTTTAACTTCTTTCTTTCATACCCATATTTTCTTCTCCTGTCTAATTGCTCTAGCTAATGTATCCACAACTATATTGAACAACAGTGGTGATAGTGAGCATCTTTGTCTTGTTCTTGGCTTTAGTTATATACAAAATCGAAGACAAATCAGAAAATTATATACAATAAATATCCACTCACCATAAGGGGAGAAAATATAAAATAAATAGAGAAATGAAATGGAAAGAGATTATAAGCAAGGCTTAAGGAGAAAGAAAGATTACCCAAGCCTTAGGAAAATAGTGAAGAAGATTAAGGGCATGGAGAAGGAGGAAACAAAAACAAGAACAAAACTGAAAGACTAAAAGCAGTGCTCACAGTCACAGAAAAGAAAATTAATTAATCAAAAAAACCCAAATGAATAAAAATTGTAGAAGTCCTAAAGCATTCCAGGCATGGTGGCACACATCTGTAACAGAAGTACTCAGAAGGCTGAAGCAGGAGGATCACTGCAAGTTCACGACCAGACTGGGCTACACAGTGAGTTCAAAGCCAGTCTGAATTACATAGTAAGACCTTGCCTCACAACACCGCCCTAAAAAGGCCCAAAGCAGAAAAAGAAAAGAAATTTATCTGTAATTTCAAGCCTGTGGCTATCTTCTAGAGTCTACAGTTTTGTACAAGTGTCCAATTCAAGGCACAACTCTGCTCTCACTGGCAGACAAGGGAGGCAAGGTCCAGAAACATGCTGGATAATCCCAGCAAGCTGGCAGTACGATTAGGGTTCGATTCAGATTCCGCAACTTTCCAGTCCACAAAAATTCAAGTTGAACCTGGCCTCTGGTCATGGGGATGGGGCCTGAGTCATTTAGCTCACCTGACTATAGCTCCTGACTATGCACGTCTCCTGTAGTTGTCCCTTACCCAGTCACTGTGGGAGTTTAATACTGGGAACCCTGAGATGAAGTCAACCCAAGGCTGCTCTGAGTCCCAGGTTCAGTTGGCCCCTCCCTAAAGTGCCACCTGATCAGGTACTCTGTCCAAGGGATATGACAAACACTTGGGCTATAGTCATTCACTAGCTATTACAGTGTATGGCATTCACTATTCCATTCCACTGGTGTACTTCCCCCTGAAGGCCTCTGGAGTCACCCGCTTCCACTGTCTCTGTAGATTAATGAATCATTTATTTCTCTCCCCACAAGCTGGGAGCTGAGAAGAAAGTGCAGATCTCCCCTTCCTTTTTCATGTTGTGGTCTGTCTCTTCAATTTCTCTGTAGGCTCCACTTTTCCCTTCAGATCTTTCCTGGGTCACAGAGATTTACCTCCCTCCTCCTTTTGTTCCTCAAGTTGTTATTTTCCTGTGCCTGGATTCTGATTCTTGGAGAGGCTAATTTGTTGCAGCTCATTGCTCTGCCATCTTCCCAGAAGTCCCCTCTAAAACAGTGGTTCTTAAAGCATGGGAACTCAGCAGAAGGGCACATTTTGGGGCCCATCCCAGATCTATTCAATTAGACTTGCCACTCCACAATTTAATAAGACTTTCAAGTGATTCTGATACATTCTGAACTCTTGAGAACTTCTAGGTTTTTTAAATCTTTTTTAACACTTCCCATATCACACCTGGGCCCTCAAATCCTCTGAGAAACTTTGCCACATGCCACAATCTTTTGTTAGTGGTGCTTTGGACAACAAACGACAAGGACCAGGCATCTTAAAGTTTCTTACTTACAATGATCAGCAGCAAGGAAAACTGAGGCCAAGGCAGAGCGAGGGCAAGGTTAAGGGCCATATGACAAGTAGGAAGCTGATCACACAAGCCAACCTGAGAACAAAACCTAAACAAATCTTCAAATATATAGCAGACATAGTTTGTTTCCCAAACATCCATCTCCATTTATTTTACTAATAAATAACAGACATGACAGGGAAGAGGGACTATATGATGGGAAGATAGATAAATAGATAGACAGATAGATAGATAGATATTCATTTATTTGAGGCTATAGCTTTTCACCATTATTTATCCATGTCTCCAGGCAAACACAAGACCCAGACCTAACCAGTCAAAACAACATATCCCTTGGCCACAATAACCAGATGAAGCATGAACACATATAAACACATATATCAATAGACCAAGCAGAGTCAGAGATACAGTGAGCTTTTTCTCAAACTCCTGGACAAGAGAAAGGTGATCTTTCCGAATGAATATGACAGGTTATGAAACTAGAGCTGCCTATGGCAAGTTATGAAACTCAGGAGGAAAACACACCTAAAAACAGAACCAACGGAGAGGAAACAGAAGTGAGAAATGCACAGAGAAACCTGGTCCTGGTAACATTTTTGAGAAGACAGATTGAGACTCATCTGAAGTCAGACTATGCCTGGACTTTCCAATGAATGAACAAAAAAAAAAGAGAGAGAGAGAGAAAGGAAGGAAGGAAGGAAGGGAGGGAGGGAGGGAGGAAGAAGGAAAGAAAAGAAAAGAAAAAGAAAAGAAAAGAAAAAAGAAAAGAAAAGAAAAGAAAAGAAAGAATATTTTGATTTTGGTCTGTTTGGATGGAGTTTCCTGTCCCTTACATCTGGAGGAGTCCCTATTATGATGTAAGACAGGGATGTGAGTTATTTTATTTGGAAAATATGAGCCTTGATCATGATGTAAGATAGTGGCTTGAGTTACTGGAAAGCATGGTTACAAAAAAGGAGTACTTGGGTCAGGGGTTACAGAAGTCTGCCTTCTCTCAAGGCCGTGAGCGCCCTGGGGTCCTCACAGAATTGTGTGTTATTTACCACTGCAGCAATGATAGACATTCAATGACTGTTGTAGGAGTAAAAGGAAGACAAGAGGATGGAGAGGTTATAGAGAGAAAAGAGGATGGGAAACGCACAAACTCCTTCCACAAAAGAAGAAATCCTGGGTCACTTGGTTCAGGGCAGACTGAGCCCCACAGGGCCCAGCAGGAGCCAGGTAGAAGGAAATGAGGACACAGGAGCTCCTAGCATCCGCCACTTACCAGGAAATTGCCTAGAAATGACGGTACAGCCATAACCGGGTCATTACTTTCCCTACAAATATTTTTCCCTTTTGTGAGCAACAAGGACCCATCCAGCCAAGTGTGGTGCTTCAGCTGAAACAACAGACAAGAAGAAATGTGTAATTGGCTTTCATCAAATTGAAATTGTAAGGCAGCCTGGCCCAGCCAAAACTCTGTCTCTAGCCATAACACAGAAATTATTTTCTGCTTAATGTTAGGCCACATGTGGGGAAAGGGGAGTCAGAGTGGAAAGAGAAAGGCTTTGGGTCAGCCTCAACCCTTCTGACAAGGCCACTCAGCTTGAAGCCTCGTCTGAACAGCCAGTGGGAACAGATTTGGCCCAGACAGCACGTGGAAGGAAAGCATCTGGACCATGGGAGGAGGAAGAGGAACAGAGACAGAAAAGAGAGGCACTGAAAGAGACAAAAAGAATTCATCTGTAATGAAAGGGATTTTAAACAAATACATATTTTTTTTAAAATTTCAGTCAACAAATATATTTTCCCATCCATCTGCTTATATGAAATTTGCATTTAGAAATAATATAGTATCAGTTTATCAACTCAGTAGCTGGTATACGTGATAACAATAACTTAGTAATTATTTCACAATTTCAAAGATTAAAATAGAAAGGGAAATTTGTGACTCACTGAAAGAGACATAAAGCATTATTCCCGGCATCTATGACTAGTCTTCCTGTAAGCTTTTGGGAGACAGGGGAGAAGTTAATAATAATCTAAATCTTTCAGAACTTTGTAGACTGATTTGGGAACTCCATGGTTTAGCTCATCTACTTCCAGTAATTTTTCCATCTACCCTGTGACCTTTGCATGGCCTGTCATGGCCCACCAGCTTCAGAGGAACATGCCCAGAAGAGTTTTGCCCAGAATGACCCAAGGGAGAAAGACTCCAGGGCCTGTGAATGGTCTCCTTGAGGCTCCTGACAGCAAAATTGCTGCACAGCTCCCAGGGTGCTGTTCTGGTCATGTGTTTCTCTGAGCAAATTGCTACCAAGATGCCATGGGCTTCTGCCTGGCTCTTTTCATGACCATTCTATTTCAGGTTGTGCAGTCCAAAAGGTGATGTGACAGTGGTTTCTTAGTTCTCAGGGAGGACTGCCAGGCAAGCCTAACAATGGAAAGAATCCTGAGTTATATAGGCCTGATCTGTGGTTCCACTTCTACTGCCACTATCTCCATGAGGCAGTGGTGGGGTAGGAACAGTATGAGTTTAAAGTCAGGCGGACTGAGATCTGTGACAGCACGCACATTTTTTCAATTAATACATGTTCACAATACATAATAATTATACTCATGATAGGGAGTTGGTACATGTCCATAACACATTTTTCCAGCATCAGATTTATTTGTCTTTATCAAGGTAATTATCATAATCAGAGGTTAACAGCCAAACTAACAGACCAAAAAACATAAAACACATAAAACAATTATACTAAATCAAGGCTATTAGATACATTGGTCATGCTGGATTACAATAACTTTTCTCTCTTTTTTTATATTGTCTTTTATTTTGCACTTTATGTTTATATTGTGTTTCTCATATTGTATGGAAAATCATACAATATTCAAGCTTGTGTATTTGATTTGTTTTACTTAACATTATGATCTCAAGGTACATTCATTTTCCTAAAAATAATATATTTACCCTTCCTTATGGCAGAGTACTACTCCATTGTGTATAAAGACCACATTTTCTTTGTCTATGTATCTGTTGATAGACTCATAGGCTGCTTCCAAGATTTAGCTATCATGAATTGTGATACTATAAATATGGGCATGCATGTATCACTGTACTATCACACCTTTAACTCTTTTAGGGAATAGTTAGGTCAAATGGAAAGTCCATTTTTAGTTGAGGAATCATCATACTGATTCCCATAATGGTTCTACCAGTTAACACTTCCACCAACAATGAAAAATACCACCTACCCGCAACCTTTTCAGAACTTTTTTGATTTTTTGAAGATATCCTTTTTCTGGAATGAGATAGAATGTTAATATTGTTTTAACTTGAATTTCTGTAATGACCAATGGTGGTGAACATTTTTTCACATAGTTATGGACCTCTTGTACTTCTTCATCTGAGAAGTATCTATTCATTTCAGATGCCCATTTTTGTTGGGTCTTTACATTTGGAGGATCTAATTTTTTACTTATTTATATATTGCAGATATTAGTCCTTTGCTGAGGAGCTACTGGAAAAAAGTTTTCCTGTTCTATAGGTTGTCTCTTCCCTCTGTTGGTTGTTTCCTTCGATGTGGAAAAGCTTCTTAATTTTATATGATCCCATTTGTTGATTTTTGGTATTATTTCTTAAACAGTGGGATTCTATTCCGAAACTCTTTGCGTATGCCTATGTCTTCAAGAGGTTTACCTATTTTGTCTTTCAGCAGAGTGTTTCTATTTTAATATTTATATCTTTGATGCATTTTTGTTTTAGTTTAGTGCATGGTAAGAGATATGGGTCTAGGTTCAATCTTCTGCATATGCATAGCCAGTTTCTCCAGCACCATTTGTGAAAGAGGCTATCTTTCCTCTAGTGAAAGTATTTGCCAAAGATAAGGTAGCTAAGTGTGGATAGCAGGCAAATTTCTCAGTTGTTCCTTTTTTAAATTAGTTAAATCTCAGTTGACTTATGTCTTGGTTACTTTTCTCTCATTGCTGAGACAAAATACCCAACACCCACAAGGAAGAAAGGAAAGGTTTATTTAGCTTACAGTTTGTGGAGGTTTCGGTCCTTACTTGGCTGGTTCTGAGGCAGAGTGGAACATGGCAGAGGGCAAACTGTTCATGGCAGCAGAGCACAGCAAAAACAACCAGAGCAAAAGGGAGGAATGGCTGCAAGCAGCCTCTCTCCTTCCCTTACACTGTAAAACGCCTACCCCCACCCAGGGGGGCGGGTAGCTCTCACACCCTTAATCCCAGCAAACTATCTGCCCTAGGGCGGGTATAGCTCTCACACCCATAATCCCAGCACTGCATCATGGATCAGTCATAAACTCTAAAAAGCCACCAAATAACTGCATGAGGATTTGGGGGGACATGCAGACACAAACCATAACAACTTATCAGCAAATGAACTTGGAAATGTTGCCATGCAGATTAAAAGAAATAAGGCCTGTGGTTCATAGTAGACACCAAATAATGGTTGATACTCTTATTGTTGTACTTACAGGACTTTGAGCAAGACACTCATACTCTTGGAAAGAAACACCTAAAACATTAAAATAATAATGTCTCAGAACCATTATAAGGATTATACATGTGGCTATTACAAAGATTATAGATGTAATATATGTAAAGTGCCTCATACAGTGCCTGACACACAGTAGGCCCTCAAATTTCTTTTCCTTTTCCTCTGGGACCTCCTCAGTCTCAATCCAAGATAAGGGTTTCCAGGCTCCATCAAAGCCAAGCTGTTAAGGACAGTAGCTAGAAAAACAAAAGGACTTATTCCTCTAAGTGACTTTTTTGAACCACCTTGAAATCCCCTACCTGCTGGGCTTTCAGCCCACATCCCTAAAAGGAAAAAACTATCAGACTTCAGAGATGCCCAAGGATACTGACAGCTGCAGGGTACGTCGCTCAACACTAGAGGGAGCAATAAGCTCGGAAACACAGTTAGGCCACACCCAGAAATCGCTGAATTCCCCTGCTCCTGCAGCAACCAGCTCTAAGACAGAGAGACCGCTTAAGGACTACCCAGAAACGCCTTTGTGGGAACAAGTGATGAAGGGAGGTAATTCAGGGAGCTGTGGAGAACACGCCTTCCCTTCAGCTTCTGCCTGCCCCAGCTGGGGTGAAGGCCTCTCTGGTATCCAGCCTGGGGTCTCCAGATGCGCTAGTGGAAGAACAGCAGGAGGCATGAAGAAGAGGAGATAAGGCAGACAGTCTACAGCACACTTGTCCGTCGCTCCAACTAGAAGGAGCTTTTTAGAACCATTTCTTTCATGCCATTTACCGATGACGGTTAAGTGGGAGATTACTCGCCAAGTTTGGGTACTAGATCAAATGGTGTCCCACCACCATCACCAAGTCATGTACACCTAAAAACTTAGAACGTGAACTTGGAAGTCGAGTCTTGCAGATGGAATGAGTTGAGATAGCAGTGGGTTGGGGTGGACTCCAAATCCAGTATGACTAATGTCTGATAAAAAAGAAGATGACAAGTAGTAACCACTGAGACGGGGAAGAAGCCCATGAGATGATGCACGCAGAGATGGGGCTGATGCAACTGCAGCAGGGAATGCTGGGAACCACCAGAAGCCATGAGAGAGGCAGGGACTGGATAATCTTCAGTGCCCCCAGAAGCCACAAACCTGTCAACACCTTGATCTTAGACTTCAAGCCTCCAGACAGACAATAAATTCCTGTTGTTTTAAGCCACCCACCTTGCAGTAATTGGTTGTGACACAGGAAACTAATAAAGTTTACAACAGAGTGGAAATGAGACTCAGAATTTACTTCCCCTCTAACTTCTACTCCACCACTGCCTCCACAAGCCAGTGATAAACATTTATAGAACACCTACCTGGAAAAATGTGAAGCAACATTGACCCAGTCTATATCTTTGGCCACTTCTTTATCAAGTTTTTGCTAGACACACTGTAGGCATGTAATAAATATTTACCAGCAAACTGATAAGATAGATGTAAACATGTCACATTGTGTTATAAGAATTTAAGATATTATGAGCCCATTTCCTTCTTCTGTGTCTATCTGTCCACGAGTCTCTAAATTTCCAGGTATTATATACATTGAAGGATCACAAGACTCGCGGTCTTGTGCATACTCCTATAGTCTGAAGGTCACGTAAGGTTCACAGCCTGCCTGTTACTAACTCCAGGGGATGACAAGTTAAAAGAAAAGCAACCTGAACATCTTCAGGACCAAATTCCACAGGGATGACCTTATTCTTTTTTAATCTTTCCACATCATTCAGGAATGTCAAAGGGGAACCCAGGGAGTCCGGGGAAGTGGCGGACGGGGCACTTGCTCCCACCAGCTCAGCCTCGGAGTAGAACGGGTGGTGCTGAGTTAACAGCTACAAAGAGAGGGAGGAGAAGGAGGAGGAGCTGATTCACTCGGACAAAGCTTACAGTGACCCGGAAGCCCGCAGAAAGCCGTCTTCCCACGTCTGCCTCACCGTCAGGCGCTTCCTCATTGCACGTCCATTGGCAAAGCAGAAGGGAGGAGTAGAAAATGGGATTTTTCAACTTTGTGGGCCTATTCCAGCTCTAATGCTCTAATTTTAACCATTTCAGACATTTTAAATCAAGTCTGTAAATAGCTAGCACCGAGACTGGCCCTTCATCTTACCTTTCCAGTTGTCTTCCTGAATACCTGAGGTCTGTCTGAAGTTCTATGGGATAGTCCAGGTTGGCCTTGAATTCAACATGTATTCCATATGCTGGCCTCAAACTCTAAATCCTCCTGCCTCAGCTCCCTGAGTGCTAGGATTACATACAGGTATGCAATACTGTACTGAGAGGGTAAAATGGATCTTTAAAAATGAGCATTAGGTAAATTGGAGTGCCCCAGTAAAAACAGCCAGCCTGAATTTGGGAGTTTCAGGCAGGACCCCCTGGAGTAACCATATAAGAGAGTTGAGTCAAGTTTACTGAGCTGGGTCTTTTGTGGAAAGGGTTAGAGATTAGTGGTATGGGCTTAGGTGGGGTATGGCAAAGCGGGGAGCAGGAATAGCTGAGTACCCACGGTCATAGCAACCACTAATGTTCTGTTGTGGGTGGTGCTATGACCTAGCAGGTGGGGCAGGTGGGTATACCGTGTTCCCAGGCTCGGGCAGCTGGGAACAACCATTCCAGGAACTCTGGGGGCTGGGGGTAGGCAGACAAGGGTCAGGCCTATCAACGAAGACTTTCAAAAAAGATAAAAGCTTGTTTCTCCAAGCTCCCTCATCCTGAGAGCATGAACCACTCCCTACTCTCCCCAGCTCAGGTGGACAAAGAAATAACCTCTGTAAGAGAACTAGCATATCTGGCTGAAAGGAAGGGGGGGCCTCGGGCCCCAGGAGGTCAAGGTCTCACTTCTATCTGGGAGGAGCAGAGAATGTTCAGGAGATGAAACAGCATGAAAATCTCCTTGTCTATTGTCTCATCGTATTTCCTTCAGAGCGGGAGCTTTGAATAAACCAAATTCCTTCTCCACCAAAGATCGCCCTCTGTGTTCTTGGGAAATCGTAGACCCGAGCAGCCATACCACCGTTATGAACAGCTTATCCTTGAAGTTCTCTTTGCCATTTAGAAACTCTACAACCTTGCTTGATTTCTCTGCATCTCTATTCTGTAAACTGGACATAGCAATGTCGACCTTACAGCATGAGACTGCTTTCTCCTATTGTACACAACTGAAAATAAACTACCATGAAATGAAGCTCGCGCCACAATGCTAACTGTAAATTCCTGTGTAGTTTTTTCCCACAATGACTGCAAACTAGATAGCATCTCTTCCCTAAGCAGAAAACCGCATGAGGGCAGCCTGCATCCGCCCTAAGGGCTGTTTGCCTAGGTGAGTACTACGTCCCTAACACTGTCTTGCTAATAACTGTGAAGATTAAAAGTAATAACAGTTTGTGCACTGTAAACAGCTGTCTTAAAAATAATTACGTTTTATTTAAAATAATGCGGTTATTTTTTCACTAGCAGAATTGATCGATGAGCTGAGAGAGTGTAGCCAATGGTAAAGGAAACCAGAAACGTTGACCTCAGGAATGCAGCTAAGGACGCATTCGCATTCTCTTCCGCCGGGTTATTTAGTACTGTTATCACCAAGATCTGCATTCCTGAGTTCACAAGTATAGACATCTCTTATGAACAACTGTCCTTTGTTCCGCTTCTCCGCAAATGCCATTGCCCCACGGTATAATACACAGAAAAGTCCCCTCAACAAGCAAGCACAGTATGGAAAAACTACACACAAATTTGCAATTATTTGACTTCTGTCTGGAGGACAGGTGTACAGAGTCTGTGTCAACGAGATGCTATATGGCGGCCCAGAGGATCCAAAGCCAGAATCCTTTCCTCCGCAGGACGGGAAAAGAGAAGGGTGCTCTCCAGGAGTTTCACCTTGGCGCTCTTGCTTCCAGCACCACCACCGCAGGCGGTCCAGAAAAAAAAAAAAATCACGGAGCAAGAATGCCACGTTACTAGGTTTTCAACGACTATATTGTAAAACAGACACCAAAACTCACGTATTAACATTTTGAATAAAATCTCAAACAGGCCACCAGAAGCCTACCATTCCTAAGCTTCCCGTACAGTCCCGCAAAACACACGAAGTTCTCGCCACAGCCCTGCCCTGTGATCTCACAAGGTGGAAAGTTGTGGAACGTAGGCCAGGATAAAGGGGAGTCCACCCTCAAGCCTGGGCCGGAGGAGGACGCTTCCTCCCGGAAGTGACGCAAACTCAATCCCAGCCCGGCTCTCTCCAAACAAAAGGGATCTTGGGGCCCTGGGAGGAGCTGAATGACATTGGAGAAGGCCCTCCTCCAGACGGCGCGGATTGGTGCCGGCGCTGGAGAGGCGAGACGACGATTGGCCCTGGTGAACGCCGATGATACCGCCGGCCGTGGGGGGGCGGGGCGTCGGGAGGCTGTGTATGGGGCGCGGGTGGCGGAGGCGGCTGGCGGCGGATCCCGGGGTGCCGGGGAAAGGTAGGAGCGGATGGTGCTGGGGCTTGGCGGTGGCTGGGGAGGATGGGCACTCGAGAGGAAAGCGATAGCAGGAACACGGGCAGTCTCCCTCCGGGTCCAGACTGCCGGTGCGCCCTTCTCGAGGGGGCGGTGCCGCCCTCCACCCCTGGCATTCCCTGAGGGGGCGGCTGCTCATCTTCCGCGCGTCCTCCGGCTGCTCGCTGTCCCTCCCGAGCTCCTGGCCGGATGGAAGGGGCTTCCCTCCCGGGTATACCCGCTTACAGGCCCCTTGAGCCCTGCGCCTTAGCCTTGGCGGAGCACCGACGGGTTCCCACTCTGCAGGCTGCCACCTCCACCCTGGGTTGTTCCCTGGGTTGTTCCCCGGGAGGCCAGGCATCCCTCCCTCCACCTGTCCCTGCTCGCCAGGGTGGGACCAAGAGCTGGTTTTCTCCGTAAGGTAAAATCGTGTTTTCCAAAAGAGAGGGTAAGGTGAAGCAGAAATCAAAAACCCGACCGAGACTACCAGCCCCGCCGACGAAGCAGCCTGCCCCCGCTGGGCTTCTTCCCATCCCCCATCGGATGCTCGGCGCTCCACCCGCAGGCCCTCGGGTGCTGTGGTCTGCTGCGGGGGGTCGAGAGTTGCTCTGCTTCGGGACGCTTGTAGACTCCAGAAGGAGAAATCGTCAGCCACCCCCTTCCCTTTATCCATTGTGCCTTTCCTGTACGCCGTAATCCTTGTCGGAAAACTTACCCTCTGAGGTTATTTAAGATTTGAGTGACGTTTCATTTTTGCTTTCCAACCTGTTTCTTCCCTGGGAACTTGATGAAAAACCACCCGCTTAATAGTTCACAGTGAGATGGGTGTGTTGGATATGAACAGAGTTGGCCTTGCGTGGGTAGGAATGTGGTGTATATTGTCTGACAGTCTATAACAGCATGTTTTGAAACAGTATAGATAAGTAAATAAATCGCATTCCATGAAGAATCAGTATCTCCCAGCTCAGAGTGTGCTGGTCTGTTGCTCAGAGAGATTGCAGTTAACCTTCAAGGTGTATTGCAGGTTGAAACAAAAGGCAGGAAGTGTTCGAAGGAAAAATCAGGTTCAGTTGGCCAGGTTTATGATTAATCTAGTCCTGTTGCCTTTCATTGCCTTCTTCCCCCTCTTTTATAGTGGGATTTCTACCCCAAGAGGACACTAATACATATATTGTGTTGTTGATTGGTTTTACAATGCCAGTATCATACACCAAAATTTGGAGTATGGAAATAAGAACAAATTTTAAATTTCAGAGATAAGAGGGAATAAAAAGCATGGTAAACCAGCTATGCACATGTGTAACTACTAAAAAGTGGCTCTGTACTGCCCCACAGGTTTTGTCAAGTTAGCCCGCGTCTCAGCAGATGCAGAGTACTGAGTCTGGCCTAATGTCCCTCATTGAATCCCCAAGAATCACTTCATGTGTTAACATTCTCCATATTTTTAGCATTGTCTCTTTTGCTTTTAATACTCAAGTCCATCCCACTACTGTTATCTGTAGCCAAAACTGATAGCGGTGAGGTGCACGGAATTGGAATTGCTGAGAGTGACTTAATGGATGTTGTCTTTTACCTTTCTGATTATACTTCCTAAAGACACACTTCCTGGAGGTAATTATTTTTCAATAGTTAGGTTCCAAGGTTACAGAACCACTCTCAGTGCTTACAGATCTGCTCATTGATTGTTTCCAGATCTCCAGTGAGAAAGCACAAAGAAGAAACTGTGTGGCGGGTCTCTCCAGCAAACACAAATTTTACTGCCATAGGAGGGTTAAGACGTGGGCCCCCAGAAATAGCAGCAGAAAAAAAACTGAGAACAGGAAATCCCCAAATGATATATCTTATTACAAGAGTAGGGAACAGAAAATAAACTAAGGTAAGAAACTAAGGAAACCCAGGTAGTGGTGATTGCCAGGGCCTTAATAAACTGAGAGGAGAAAGCAAATACTGTAATGTTCTTCAGTTT
This sequence comes from Dinomys branickii, assembly GCA_004027595.1. Lineage (NCBI taxonomy): Eukaryota > Metazoa > Chordata > Mammalia > Rodentia > Dinomyidae > Dinomys > Dinomys branickii. The sequence continues at coordinate 57,323 of PVLD010007254.1, read as the reverse complement.
TTTCACACGGTAAGCAAGACCTTATTGATAGACCCTTGAGTCTTGAACATCTTTTCTCTAACTCTTTCAGTGTCTTTTTGGTCATGTTAGATGAAGAGAACTACCCTATGCAGAGAAGTTTTATGTATATATCTAATGTATCTCATTAAATTATAAATTCTTTGAGGACGTATAGGTTTTTTTAAATTTTTGTATCTTTCGATGTTTAGTGTGTAACTTAGTGTTTGTTGAATTTAGTTTTTGTCTGTTTTTATCTCTGTCTTTTTGAGACAAGGTTACTCCCTATGCAGTGCTGGCTAGTCTTGAGCTCACTTTGTACCCCAGGCTGGGTTCAAACTCACAACAATCCTCCTGCCTCAGCCTCACAAGTGCTGGGATTATAGGCATGCACCACTACGCCCAGCTGTTGAATTTAGTTTAAAGCAGTCACCTTGGAGTAGACTAGAAAGATAATGCACTAATAAAATATACAGATACTAGTATGAACAATCTGATTTTTTTGTTTTGATTTTACTTGATTTTCAGCATCTTATGTTTTATGAAACTGTAGTATGTTAAGTGACTCTAAAATATTGAATTTCCTTTAAGAAAATTTCTACAGGTTGTATAATTTTGTTGTCATGAAATTTAAATCAGTAGTAGTCATTCCAGAATTTTATTTTTCTAAGATCCCAACCTGATAGCAGTGAAATGTATTTAGGAGAGTACACTAGAAACTGTTTTTAATTTTTATTTAAAAAAATAGTTTCTTGGTGTTTCACTTATTTATGTTATTATTGTTATTATTATTATTTGCTGGGGATTAAACCCAGGCACTAACACCTCGTAGCCAAATGCTCCACCATGTAGCTACCCCAAATTCTGATTTGTGCTTTTACAGTAGCACGAAATGTTTTAATAGGGGAATGGAGCAATATTGCATCAGTGATAGTGATCACACAGACTGATGATGCTGAGCGTGTTACCCTCACAGCTATGGATTTCTGTCTTCTCAGAATCACATGTGTAGTGCTACCAGTTAATTTGCAGAACAGGATTTGAGTTCATGGCTTTTCTGAATGGAGCAAAATGGTGTTCATGGTGGTTGTCGTTGAACTGATGTTTGGTAGCATGAAGTAAGAAGCAGAGGTTTATTTCTAGAGCAAATGTGTCAGTTCTGTAGTGTCTGACCCCAGGAGTGGCTTGTCGACCCTGCTTGTAAAAGGAAAGGAGACTAAAAAGGGGAGAGGGGGAAGGTATGAAAACGAATGAAGATTGTTACATACATGTACTGGCTCCCCCAGGTGAAGGTAATTATTGTGTACTGCATACCTGTGCTAATTTTTAAAAGGCCATTTTTAAAGCCTGAATGTTTTCAGCTAATAGCTAAAAATCAAGTCTTCCTTGATTCAATTCAAAGTGTTTCAGTGACAAATGGCTTTCAGATTATGAGGCTATCAAGTGCATTTACAATATAGATGTTAAGGAAAACTGGGTTCATATCTGCTACTGTCCAACAGTGTAACCCTGTGATGACAACAGTTTTTCTGTTTTCACTGTACCCCAGTTTCCAGAACTGTGAGATAGAAATAACTTGGAGGTTTTATTTTGTTTTTAAGTTTTATATTCACTAGTCTGTGTGTAACACAAAACAAGGACATGCGTATAAGAAGCACTAAATAATTGATAGGTATTATTATTACCATCATTGCCATTATTAGTACTTGCATGTGAATTAAGAAATTAATATTAAATATACTAAAATACTCCTTTAGCATTTTAGCAGAAGTAAGTAGTGTCTAATTATAGAAGTAAATGCATCTGGGGATATAGGTCAGCGGCACAGTGCCTCCCGGGCATGCCCAAGGTCCTGAGTTCAATTCTGGGCACCAAAAAAATTATACCGTTGTCGAATTATAGTTATTGATTGGTTTCAAGTCCCTCAATATATAGCTATGATTCCTATGTAGAGGGAAACAAGGCTTGTAGGTGTTAGGATGTCATATATCCAAGCCAATGATTTTTAGGAGAGTGTGTATCTACCTTGGAATATATTTGTTTAGTAATTTCGTCATGCAGATTATCTTTCTAGAATTTTTGACCTCAAGAAAAAGAAAAGCAAGGAGCTGATAGTGCATATGCCTATAATCTTAACAGTCGGGGCAATTGAAGCGGGAGGATCACAAGTTCAAGCCCAGCCTGCCCAGCTTAGTGAGACCCTTTCTCAAAATAAGGAAAACGACAGGGGCTGGGGATGTAGCCCAGCGTGCCCACCTTGGGTTCAGTCCCCAGCAGGAGGGAGGAAAGGAAGACAGAGGCAGGAAGGCAGGCACACAGGCCACTCACCAGCTGGCATCTTCATGAGTTATCAGTTGCCCTACTCTCTCAAGAGCCACTGCCCTAAATGTCATAGAAATACTTGTGGGCCCTGTGATTACTGTAAGGTATGTGTGTGTGTGTGTGTGTGTATGAATCTTCTGTGAGATTAATTTTAAAGACTTTTTTACGGTAATTTTAAAGTAATTTTTGTGTTATTTTTGAAGATTACCTTCCATTAAATGAGAATAAGTATGGATAGGAAAGTTTAGTGTGAAGGTGGCTGAGAATGAGGGCTGAGGCATATGAGTTGAAAACAGGACTACAAGCAAGGATTTAAAGTAAAGTATGTACTGCGTACCTGTGCTAATTTTTAAAAGGCCATTTTTAAAGCCTGAATGTTTTCAGCTAATAGCTAAAAATCAAGTCTTCCTTGATTTTTATGGTTCCTACTTGCCAACTGTCTCTAAACTTTATATTTTTTGGTTCAAAGCCAAAATTTCCAATCTAAATGTATCCTTTACTGTTGAATTAATCTTTTTTGACTTCTGGAGCTACAAAGAATATAGTCCTTAATTGTTACTGAGTTTAAAAGAAACTAGAAAGGAAAATAGGAGCACACAGATGGTGGAATTTACAGATTAAAAAAAAAAAAAAAGACTTCTGAACCTGAACCTTGGGAGCATCCGGATCTGGCTCTTTAGTGCAGAGCTGCCTGGGAAAGTCTAGGTTGAAGTGTGCTAGGCAGAGGGGGCTTACTAGCATAGAAAGGTGAGAGCCAGGAAAGAGCAGAAGGGAAAAGCAGGGTGAATTGTTGTTAACAGAAGAATTACAAGTTAAAAAGGAGAGAAGGATGAGGGGTAACTGACAGCTAAGTGGTAGAGAAAAAAAGAGAAGCATTAAGTTTTTGTTGCAGGGTGGAGGGGGTCTGTTAGCAGCAGGTGCTGTAGGAGTAACAGCAGAACTAATCTAGGTCTTGACTGGTTTGATAGTTGAGGGTGCCACCGTGATCCAGGCTGGACTGACACACCTCCTTCTTCCTCTTGCCTGTTGTCCTTCAATTGAGGCCACAGAAGAAAATTTCTTAAAAGGCTACATCTGCAAAACCTTCCTCACTCCTCAGCCCTTGGCCCGCACCCCACTAGCAGACTCTCAGCATGTTCCTCCTGGGGATCTAATTATTTCTCATTCAGCATGTCTCACATCACAGTCATCATTTCCCTCTAAACCCGGTTCCTTTTCTAACATCCCTATTTCTGTTTGTGGTATCATTCTAGTCACCCAGTCTTAAAACCTCAGCAAATCTGGGCTTATTTCCCCTCTTAAGCTCCCCAAATGGAATTAATCTCTAAGTTACTATAAGTGAATTTCCTCTTTATAATGTTTCTAGTGCCAGTTATTGCCTTGTTATTGCCACCCTTTTGGTGCACACTTTTTTCCCGGTATACCTATACTATTAAATTTTCACCAGCTGTTTTTCATTTCTCTTTAGTCAGGTCAGATATGTACTGTAAGTCTTAACCATACTAAAACTACACTTTCTTATGATACTTACCTGGTTAAAAATGGTGGCTGTTTATTTCCTGAAAAGTCCAATTATGAGCTGTATTTTTCTTTCAGACCAGCATTTTTTGAGTATCCCTTTGGAGTAAAGATTGCTAGATGCTAAGTTTCGTCAAGTTGAATAGAAGTAGTAGTTGCTCAGAAGAGTTCAGAGTCTTTTGAGATAAAAAACAATATATAAACAGATGAACTGATAGAATATAACTGCTCCTGAGTTCCAAATGTAGAAACATATACATTATGCATTTAATATAATGAAAAAAATAGCTGTGATATCTTTAGAAAGCCCACCTAATTCATTACAAATTTTAATGTGATTAAATCTATAAAAATGTAGTGGAAGCAAAGACATTCTCTTACTTATATTGAAAAGCTAATCTAGGCAGGAAAAATGTCCTTTTCTCAAGTGGTGGTATCATTAGCCTGGACATGTGTTGTACATGTCCCTAAGATCTTTTCCCCAGCTAGGCCATCTCCTCCTCCTTGAGGATCTGCCAAGTCAGAAGGAATAATTTGTTTTGATATGTAAATTAAATGCATGAATGATAGACAGTGATATTCCATTGGGGAAAAAAATTTATTCATCCTTGCAGATAAAAACCAAATGAATGATCTTTAAGAATGAGAAATTAAAAAGGGAAATTTGAACAACAAAAAACAAAAAAAGAATAAAAAACTTCAAAAGTTAAAAAAAAAAAAGAATGAGAAATGAGAGAACTGGCCAATCACTTATTCAATTAAACTGTGTAACTCCTACTTAGATATATATATTCACCATTTTATAGATGAAGAACTAAAGCCCAAAGGTTAAGTGGATAAAGGAACTATGAAGTGGCAGAATATAAACCCAGCTCTGTTGAGCTCCAAAACCATGCTTTTTCCACTACAACATACACGGTCTCTCAGGAGAACTATTGTCCCTGAAAAGCCTTCTAGCAAAAGTAATTGCTAGGTTTGTTGTTGGTAACAATCAGCTGGTTAAACTTTTTTTTTAATCAGTTACAATATCTGCAAAATAGTATCACCAAGTACAGTTTTGTTAGAAGCTTGTGTGAAGTCTTTTGCAGTGCAGGGAGAGTCAGGTTATGAACACATCTAATGTATACCTTAGCTGTATTATGCTTAATTTTCTATGCCATCCTCTCTGTGGGGTTTCTTTTTAGTTTGCAACCCCAGTGGAGTCAATGACTTCATCCTGCATTCACATTCGAAAGGCTTCTGCATACCAGGCTGCCTGTAGAATTAGGGCCCATGAATCATTTTACTGAAAAATAAAAATCAGTCTACATTTTATTGTTCCTTTAATGCAGTGGCCTTATTTCAAAAAAGCAAAACCTTAAGGGACAAATAGATGGATGATATGGACAGATTTATTTGAAATCATATTACAATTTTGTTTAAATCCAAGTAATATTGAAATAGTTAAAACTGCTTTTGTTCTGATGTTGAGGGCTGGGGATATAGCTCAGTGGAATAAGCGCCTGCCTAGCAAGCAAAGGGTCCTGAGTTCGATCCCCAGTACCGCCAAAAAAAAAAAAAAAAGACCTGTATTTTGCCTGATGTTGAGATATCCTTCCTTAAATTTTCAATTAAAAATTAATGTAAAACTATTATTCATTTTCATTAATATCCATTTCAGTAGCTTGACTAATGTAAGTCTTTGGGTTTGGTTTTATTTCATTAAGAATGCTTGAAAGGGTGTGAACAGGTAGTCGGGTGGACAGACCTGTTTTTAATAGCTTTGTGTTATTTACAGCTTTGTGTTAATATCCTCACAAAGGGAGAGACGTTTGAATGTGTACAGACATAAGGCATCTTCCTTTTTTTCTCAACATATAATCTCACTGGTAACACAGGAGAGAGAGACACACACAGATGACCCATGAGTCTTAAGATGGCTGTCATAGGGCTCAGAAGGTAAATTAGACTGGATCTTAAAAGAAAAGTGCTAGTCCTTTAACTGTATCGGCACCCCCAGTACTCACCTGAAAAATGAGAGTGATGAGTTAGATGACCCCTAATTGCCTTCCAGCTTTGTAAATCTTTTAGCTGAGCTTATCCCACCACGCCATTCCCCATGCTGATAAAATGAAATCAGATGTGAACAGTGGTAACCAAGGAAAGCCTTTGCAGTCAAATTTCCTGGCCTTGGTACCCATTCTGCCACATACTAGCTATAAATTTTTTATTTAGCCTCTATGCCTCAGTTTTGCCATCTTCAATGACAAATTTGTTGATGGTTATGGCATCTGTCACCTAAGGTGATCATGAGGATTGAATTAGTGAATATATGTCAAATACTTAGAACACTGTCTACTAAAAATAATATTTAGTTTAATAAGTACTTATCTTTTTATTTTTACCGTATCTTGAATTCTTAGAAAACTATTCTATAGAACTCTGAGGTGGTGGTGATTGTCCTAATCATTGTTCACTTTTGTAGTAAGCATATGTCCGGGAAGACTGGGGTCCTAGAATCTGCCTTGAGTAGATGCTGTATACTGTACATGCTTGGATACAAATAGAGCGCTACAGTACAGTAAGTCCCCAAATTATAAATATTTGAGTTGTAGACTTCCACAGGTGGCAATGGACCTTGTATTAGGAGTAGATGCAAATAAATCATGGAAGTAGCTCACGTTTCTGCCAGACGTTGTCACCACTGTGCTGCTGTGTGCTTACTGCAAGTGCGACAGTATACAGCAGTACAGGGCTCAGTCAGAGCCCAGGATGCCCGGAATTGGGAGGAGAGCTGTGGTGATATGGAGGGGACTGCTAGGAAGTGCAAAGCGATATACATTGTACATTTGTGTCAGAGGGGTGTAAAACTCACTTTGTTGAACTTAAGAACCAGTCCAATTTAAAGTTTTCCCTGAACAGAACTCATTCAGAGCTCATTTGAAAGTCAGGGACTGTATTGTAAATGTTTACCTTGAGAAGCATTAGTTTAACTGCTGTTGTGGTTTGTGTGTAGATGTCTCCCCGAGTCTCATGCAGTCATCGGGGCAGGCCGTTCAAAGGTAGTTGAATCTAGGGTTTGTGATTGATTCCTGGTCCAATCCTGGGATGAAGGGTTAAGTGCTCACCTGCTCTAGGACAGGTAGCCTGTGTACAATAGAAAGGACAGAAAGAGGCTTGTCGTGCTCCCTCCTGCCATCTCTCTCTTCTTGCTTCTGCTGTCTTCCTCTGCCATAAGCAGTTGCCCCACTGCCAAGCCACCCCGCCTTGTAGTCAGCCAATTATGGACTGAAACCTCTACAGACTGTGAGCTAAATAAATCTTCTCCTTTAACTTTGGATGTTAGGTCTTTTGTCACAGCAATGAGAAAATTAACTAAGACAGGTACAGAGCTTGTCTCTTGAGGCCTGTATCAAAGTGTCTTGACAGTGTTGGGTAAATAAGCCTCTTGACCCCTTATACCATTGTAATTTCTTAGTAAGTATACTATTCATACTATATTTCAAGATGACTGTAAAATCATCCTTCCCCGAACAATCCTGAAATTTACAATCTCTGAAAATGTTCCCAAACCGTTGTTTTACATAGTGCTCCTACAGTGTGGCCGGAAAAAGCAGATTGATAAGACAAAGCAAGGCATTCTGCAAAACAGTACAATGTAGTACTCATTTTTGTTGGGGGGGATTTTTTTGAAAAACAGTCTTACTGTGTATTTGGGGCTAGCCTCAAATTCGCTGTGTACAGCCTGGGCTAGACTCAGACTTGTGGTCCTCCTGCCTTAGCTTCTTGAGTGCTGGGATTGCAAGCTTGTGACCACCACTGCGGCCCCCCCCCCCCGTTCTAATAGGCTCTGAAAGTAATAAGTTAGTGAGTTGTATTGTTTTGTTTGTTTGTGGTACAGTACTGCAGACTGGTGACTTAAACAATAGAAATTTATTTCCTCACAATTCTTGAGGCTGGAAATTTAAGACCAATATGTTGGTAGAATCGTTGGTTTTTTGAGTTCTCCATCCTGGGCTCACAGAAAGAAGGCTGCCTTTTCCCTGTGTCTTCATGTTCTTACTGTGACCTATCAGTGTCTAAATTCCCTTCATAAGGATACCAGTCCTAGTGGATTAGGCACGACTGTAATGACATCATTTTAATTTAATTACCTCTTTGGAGCCCCTGTCTCCAAATGCAGTCACATTCTGAGACACCAGGGGTGAGCGTGGTAGAGAAACACAACTCAGTCTAGCACTATCTTTTTCCTCAACTGAAAGAAGTGTGGTTTGAGATATTGGTAACAAGCTTTATATGGCTTAATATTGTAGAATTCCATAAAATGATACTGGCTTTTGAGCCTTGATTGTAGGACTTTTATAAATAATAATAGCAAAGATAACCTTTTCAAATAAATGCACACGGTATATGCTCCCTTGATTGGATTTGTGGGAGGATTGGGGGGGTGATCCCAGGGGTGCTCTACCACCAAGCTATGCCCCCAGCCCTTTTTATTTTTTATTCTGATACAGGCTTTGCTAAGATACCCAGGCTAGCCTCAGGATTGTGATTCTCCTGGCTCAGGCTCCTGAGTACCTGGGATTACTGGTGTGTACCACCACTCTTGACAAAAATTATTTTCTTACCATGTTTACAGGTTTTACTTCCCTAACCTGGTCCTAATGTGCCAAAAGAGGAATGAGAAGGACCATTTTCAATATTGTCACTCTTATCCTAAATGAATAAATAACACCCCAAAACCAAAAGTGCCAGAGGAAGGGGAATCTAAATCCTTTGAGGTAGTCAAGGTAATATGTCAACACTTTCTACCTCCTGATAATAGCTTTCATTGGATACATTTTTAAAATAACAATGCACTTTTTACCATATTTAGATTTAATGTTTATGAATGTGGTTTTTTCCTTTTTTATTAGTATATGTTTGCAATATATGATAAATACATTTATTGTAGGGAATTGCTACATATACATATTGCATCTTGATCCTTTTTACTTCTCTTTCCTCTTCTCCCCCTATTGTCTCCCCCCATATTATCATTATATGTATAACTGAGCTTTTAAAGAAGTATTTTATTTAATGGAAAGCTGTCAGAAATACCTATTTGGTATGTCAGTCTTAGCTCTTGGAGTTTAAGAACTAATTGTTCCAATTTTGGTTTTGTATATATGTGTAAAATGTGAGTCATTTGGAGTGAATTTGTTTTTTTATCTTTGTGCAAATCTGATTACAAATTATTAAAACGTGTTACACTGAGGCACCTAGGCTGTCCTAGAACTTGTGATTTTCCTGCTTAATTCTCCCAAGCAGCTGTGATTATAGGCATGAACCACCATGCTGGGCTGGTATTTTAAAAAGAGGTCTGTGTAGTTTTCTGGTTTGTCTGTTTAGATGTTTCTGTATGAGGAACCTGAGATGCCTCTAAAAATGTTATTTTTCTGTCTTCTGTGTCCTATGTTACCTACCAACAAAAGAAAACTTAAAGTTCTACACAGATACGCTCACACCCAGATACTAGGCAGACAGACATTCTGCCTGTGCTCCACCCTGTACTGCCACACCCTGCCCTGCTGCATACACAGGTATAGAGGCCGTCCACGGGGGTTTTGTTTTGTTTTGCCACCTAACCCATGTGGTAAAAGGGCACCAATGCCTGTATCCCATAGAATTAATTCTGAGTAACAAAGCAGAAGCTGGTACTTCTTCAAGAAGGAGGAAGCACAACTAGAACCAAGAATGGGCATTATCCAGAGATGGGAAAGTTTGGAGGAAAATGAGCATAACCCAGGCCACAACAACATATTTCCTAAGCAAACCACTGTGCAGTTAAAATGGTACTGTGGGGGGGGGGGAGTGTGTGCGACACACCCTTTTTGCTACTTGTCACCCTCTGATTCTTGACACATGAACATTTGTGTAGAAAAACACTTGTGCTCTTCTGGTTATCAGCTTTAACTTGGTGGGACGTAATCTGTCAATAGTCCAAGCTCATTTTATATCACTCACTGGTAACATAAAAATGTTTGATATTTAGCTTTATTTATGTGTTTATTTGGCAGTAAGAGGAGATGGAACTCAGGGTCGTTGCACTGAGTTACATCCACAGCCCTGGTTTTCACTTTTTATTTTGAAGACAGGGTCTTACTAAGCCACTAAGCTACCCAGGCCGGGCTTGAATTTGCAGTCCTTGTCCCCTCCCGGAGTGCAGGGATTACAGGAATGTACTGCCACACCTGGCTCATACTAGCTTTTAAGTGGGCTTATTTTTCCAGTGTATTAAAATACATACAACCTTATCCTTTTTTATTTTATATATTTATATAGCTTTTTAACTGAGAAAAATGAAGCCTCATGTATCTACAGCTGGCTGTACCACAGAATATAATCATGTATGCAGACAGCTTGTCCACAAGTGGTTTTTATTTCAGATTTCATTTCCTTGGAAATATCTGTGCATAAATTAAGGAAAGTTGAGTCTTGAAGATATTTTAGTGGAGGGAACGAGCGGAGCACCTGTTTGAAACGCTCTTGTTTTTCAGAGTCATTTAAGGAATGATGGCAGTGACAAGGCGCAGCTCATTTAGCAAATACGGAGGGGCAGGTCTGTAGGCTGCGATGTGGCGCGCCGAAGTCTAGCGGTCATGTTTCAGTAATAAACGGCTTTTTCCCCAAGATCCTGGGCCACATAATTCTGCCTTACATTGGATAGAAATTGCTGGAATAGCTTAATCAGGGGTTGGCCTGTTGGGTTTAATAACCAGCGCTGCAAGGAAAAAAAATATTTGTTCAGATGTTGTGAGTTGTATATTTTTAAGTGCACAACAAAACTACACTTCTTCCCCTAGATTAGTGATTCCTGATTTCATGACTGGTTCCTGGTTGAATGAAATAGCCAAGAATTTACTGCTGTGTTTTCTCCTGCTTTAACACTACCTGTTTGATTGTTAGGTTTGAGCAGCTTAACTAAGTTTGCAAAACAGGTGCCTTAAGAGCAGGATAAAAATTATAGTTTATCAAGTAAATTTAAAGTCTCTTTTCTTTGGGGGGTACTGCGAAGGATTGCACCCAGAGCCTCACGTATGCCAAGTAAATGCTGCATCATTGAGCTATACCCTCAGGCCTGCCTCCCATTTTTAATTGCTGGGCTTAAAATAGGAAAACAAGTTAGGCATGATGCCGCACTCTTGTCATCCCAGCACACAGCTGAGGCAGGAGGAGCGCAGCAATTTGAAGCCAGCCTGGGCAACGTGGTAAGCTCAAGACCACCTGGACTATACACAGTGAGACTTTGTCTCAAAAGAAAAAAAAAATTATTATTTATTTGGACACAGCTGAGTGTGGTGGTGCACATCTGTAATCTCAGCACTCAGAATACTGAGGCGGGAGGATTGCTGTAAGTTTAAGGCCAGCCTGAGCTACATAAGCAGACTCCAAGGCCGGCCCGGACTACATAGTGAGACCTTGTCTCAAAGCAGCAACAACAGAAAATACTTCAACATAAATGGCAAAATGTAAAGCCAGATATATATAGGCAGCCTATAGACAAATTAGAGATGGTCATATGTTGATTTATTTGCTTATGGTAAAGTGAGACGAGAATTTTCCTCAAATGAATTTGACAAATTGAGCATTTCAGTGCACTGTGCATACATACACTTTTGTCAGTTTAGGACGAGAAAGTCTGGTGACATTCAGAAGTTAGTCCTTGGAATGGCACTGGGCACCCTAAAGTAAAAAAAGTCCTACTTTCCCTAATTGTACTTGTAAAAGGAAGTCAGGTTCCTGGTGTTTTCCTACACAGAGCTTCAGCTTGAAGAACTAGCTGTTTTTTCCTTCTTGTCCACCTATAGCTATCAGACTTCATTAGTTAGTCACGATGTTGACAGTGGGATTTATGAAGTCATTCATGGTACAGTCGTATATTAGTGAGCATTCCTGTCCCTGGGACACAAGACATGACATCTATAATTTAAAAGCAGAGAGTTTTAATTTGGCACGTGGTTCAGGGGATCCAGTCTGGTCTGCTGGCTCCAGTTAGAAGCATCAAGCTGCTCGATTCGTGGCAGCCGGGAAACAGCAGGGGAGTAATGCCAGAGAGGAACGCAGAGGAGCCATGTGTAGCACTTAGGTTCATATCCCTGTGACCCACCCAACACGCCCAGGAACTCGCTTTGCTGATCTGCTGGGCATTTCCTAGTCCAATAAAATTGACATCTGAATTAATGATCACACATAGACAATAAACCTTTTATTATTTTGCAGCATTGGGCATTGTATCACCATGCTGATGGCATTTTAAATATATTTGTCAATTTCCCCAAATCTCCTCAACTGAAGAAAACCTCGAGTTTATAATACTTGAGGACTAAAGTGTGACTCTGCCAATTACCAGGTCAGTATCACTTTCATCCCCATAACGGCAGTTGCCATCATAAAACAACGCAGTTTTGTGTTCTTTATATTTCAGACAAAATTTATTTTAATATTGAGATTAGATTCAAATGTGTAGAACACAAGGAATTACTACTAAATTACTTATTAAAAAGTTCACTGGAATATGTTGGTTCTTGAGGTACACAGCTGTGGCTTTCCCAAGAATAGAATGTTTTTCTTACCTGTGCTTTACTGCTTTATTTATAATTAAGGTGACACTAAAAAGTATTTGTATTTTATGAGAATATATATCATAACAGATCAAAAACATTGATATGTGTGTTAACCTATTTAATTGTCCTCCCTGCATATACTTGATTTTTACCTAGAAGCTTAGAATGGATCCAAGAAAGACCTTGGAGATTATCTCCTGTGTTTTATTTTACCTAGTAGAAAATTCAGGACCAGAACAAATGAGTAATTTTCCTTCCTCAACCTTTTTAGCTGTTCATTGGCAACGCCAAGACCAAAATTCCACATTCTTCACTCTCAGTCCATTCTTTCACTCCTACCTTTACGTGGCCTCTTGAACTCATAGTTTGGGGACTTTAAGGAAGAGCACCTGTCTGTCAAGTGTGAGGTTGTGAGTTCGATTCCTGGTACCAGAAGTAAGGAAGGAAGGAGGGAGAAAGAAAAGAACTGAAGAAAAGAGAGCAGTGTGTGCGAACAGTGCCGTAAGCCTAGCTCTGTCTCTCTCACCTTGGTGCTTACCCTGCTGGTTGATTTACTCCATGTAGCTGGTAGTTATGGGGTTCCTTTGCCAAATGCCCATTATTCTGCTTAACATCACGGAAGGGGAGAGGGAGAACATTAGATGACAGGATATTTCCTCTGCCTTAGGAGCCGATGGAGGTAAAAGCACGAAACCATGACAAAGTGGTGGAGGGGGAGGTCTTCTAAGAAGCCAGTGTAAGGCAGCTGGCAGTTTAGGCTCCTCCTCCTTTTTCACCCCAGGCTGCTATCGCCCTTCTTCACGGTGGCTCTCAGCTACAGAAGGGGTGGCTGAAGGTATTGCTGAAGTCAGTGGTTTTGGCAGCCTGCAGTTTTCGTAAGCCTTTCTTTGAATTCTTCTGGAAAATTAGATGATAGTAGTTACTAGTAATTCAACCACTATAGCCAGTATCAGAAACTTGGTAAGATGGTTTACATCTATTAACTCAATCTTCACAGCAACCTTATGAGTTGCATGTCCTCAAGAGATGAGAGAACTGAGCATCAGAAGCTAGTCATTTGAGATGGCACTGGATAAAATCTCCAAAGCCCTCCCCGCTTCCCTAATTATGGTTGCAAAGGCAGCTACCCCGTCACATTCCCACGCAAAGCCTCGTGTTTTTCCAACATACCGTTGTATAGTAATTGTAGTATTGGGGGCTGGGGGTATAGCTCAGTGGCATAAGCGCTTGCCTGGCAAGTGCAAGGTCCTGACTTCGATCCCCGGTACCGGAAAAAAAAAAAAAACAACTAGTAATTGTAGTATTATTAGGCTTGTGGGGGGATATTGTTTAGGATCTTTTTCCAGTTTTTATTTGCATTATAACTGTGGCAAGACCTACCTTTAATTCTAAAGTAAAAAGGTAGGAGTTAGAACTGAGCATACATTGAGGGTATTTTATTGTGTTATAAAAGATTTGTGCAGCATGTGTTGGAATATGCAAGGTTACATATTCTGCTTCGCTTAAAGACAGTAGCTCGAGTGGGAGTCAGTGAGTCTTGTGTGCCCCCTCAAATTCAGTACGGATTGCTGGAGAGGGTGCAAACTGGTCATGTGGTGATTTATTTTAAAGAAAACTATGTGAGAATGACAGTTTGGAAATAAAAAGTAAGAGAGGGAAGATGGAACTAGCTGTGCCCTGGAAGTTATAAGAAGTATATTTCAGTACACCCTGGTCACACTCTTGAAAGATTTTATAGCACACTAACTTCTATCTGTGAGGGTAACATATTTCAAAAGATGCACATTGTAACAAATAAAAATTTTTAAAAAGTTTTATTGTGAGACAGCGTCTTACTAAGTCACCAAGTTGCCCAGGTTAGGCTCAAGATCCTCTGTCTCAGCCTCACAGAGTGCTCAGATTATAGCCATGAGCCTTCATACCCAGCTGAAACAATGTTTTAAGAAGTCATTAGTTGTGTGTGGTTGTGGTTTTTTGTTTGTTTGTTCATTTGTTTGTTTTGGTACCAGGAATCGAATTCATGACCTTGCTCTTGCCAGGTAGACATGCGCCACTGAGCTATGTCCCCAGCCCTGTGGTTGCGTATACATGTTTTAATATATGAAATATAAACATTGTGCTGCCAGTAGTTATTCCTCTATGAGACAATTTAAAAGCAAAATTTCTCCTATACTCTCTCCAAATGCTATCTTTTCTCAAATTTTATTTCAACCAATTAAAGAGGGATGCCAGAAACTCTTCTATATACAGTTTTAGAATTTGTTTATCTAAAAATAGAAGATTAGCCAGGCATGGTGGTACACATCTGTAATCCCAGTATTCGGGAGATGGAGGCAAGGGGATCACTGTGAGTTTAAGGCCAGCCTGGGCTACATAGTGAGTTCAAGGCCAGCTTGAACTACATAGCAAAACCCTGTCTCAGATAGATAGATAGATAGATAGATAGATAGATAGATAGATAGATAGATAGGTAATCTTTACATGAACTAATTATTTTCCAGTGAAATAGTGTTCATTGTAACACAGTTCTACCTGAATGTCTAGTGTACACAATTAGTTGCTAGTTCTTTATGATATTTAAATTAATTGTTGGTAGCCAGGTGTGGTCATGCATGGCTGTAATCCCAGCACTTGGGAGGCTGAGGCTGAGGCAGGAGGATCATTGCAAGTTCGAGGCCAACCTGGGCTACAAAGTGAGCCAGCTAGAACTGCATACAAAACCCTGTCTCAAAAAGACAATCAATCAATAAATAAATAAATTTTTGTAAATATACTTGAAAGATGATGAAAAATTGGTCTTTATGATGAAATCAGAGTCATTTGTTTTTTATCACTGCTCAGTTTTGGGTTAACATCAGGAAGTTCTTACGTTTCTATTTAACTTTTACCATTTCCTTCCTTGAAACATTTTATGTTGTGATTATAACATGTTTCTCTCTCTCTTCGTTAATTATATAAAATTAGCTCTGTCTTCTAAACATTGCCCATTTGTTATGTTTGTTGTAGGCTTTCAGGATGAATCTGGAAAAACTCAGCAAGCCTGAACTCCTGACCCTGTTCAGTATTCTTGAAGGAGAGCTTGAGGCAAGGGACCTTGTTATAGAAGCTTTAAAGGTATGTTAAAAGAAAAGAAAGAGAAGTGAGTCATCACATATCCTGAAGGCCGTTTCATTCACTATGACTTGTTTAACGATAGTCCCCACTGAAATTGAAAGGAGGGTGTATCGGTACCTGCGGTAGTAGCACCCGTCTCATGTGACCTCAGGGAGCGCAGTAGAGCCTCTCTGTGCTCCGCATCATTCCTCTAGTTTCCGTACCTCGTATCTGTCTCTTGAGCTTCATGGTTTTACTGTGTTTTTGCTGGTTTTGAATGCTGACCTCTTTGAGGATTTGATGAGACCTACTTCCCAAAGAAAAAATACATATATTTGTGTGCCAAAATTCAGGAAATTGCCGGGCATAATGGCACACGCCTGTAATCCCAGCACTTGGGAGGCTAAGGCAGGAGGATTGTTGTGAGTTCAAGACCAGCCTGGGCTACAAAGTGAGCTCAAGGCCAGCCTGAACCTCATAGCAAGATCCTGTTTGAGAAAGACCAAAAAAAAAAAAAATCAGGAAATTGTATCTGGGAGATCAAATACCCCATGAAGATATCTATGAAGTCCTTGGACCCCAGATTAAAAATTCTTACTTTGGTTAAGTATTTGACATGTGTTAAAAGTCAGGGACAGGAGAGGTAATGTATTAGTGAGGCATAAGAGGTACATGGAAACTATAAAGTCTATGAAGAAAACTACAAGGGGGCATTCCTGCTTTCACGGGTCGTGAGTTCTTTATCATCCCAAAGGATTTTCCCTTTTCTATCTTGAGAGCCTAAAGAGTATCCATGAAAAGATGGATAATACTCCCTCAAAGGCACAGGGCAATGGCCAAAGAACGTGAGACTTGAGCATGGTGAAGAAAGATTAGTCTCTGCAAAGTACAGCTGAGTAGATAGCTAAGGGTAGGTTGCTTGGTTGGTTTGTTGGTTGGTTGGTTTGTGTTTGCAGTATTAGGATTGAGCCCAGGGGCTTCTCACTAAGGCAGTGGTGGCAAACCTGTGACACGCATGCCGCAGCGGGCACACAAATCCCTCTCTGTTGGCAGGAAACTAAGACGTCCCAGCAGCTGAGCACCGTATAGTTGTTTCTTCTGAATTAAACCTCGGTATTCAGGTTTAGTTACAGTGTTACCACTGTGGAGTAAATTGGTGGGTTTTAAGTTGCAGTTTGGGCGCTCAGTCTCTAAAAGTCTCGCCTTCACTAACTAAGCTATATAAATCCATTGCCCTTCTTTATTTTGAGGCAGGTTCTTGCTAAGTTGGCCAAACTGGGCTTAAAATTGTAAATGTCCTGCCGCAGGATACATGACATTTACATTCCAGGCTGCCTAAATTACAAGCACGCACCACCATGCCCAGCTAAGAAGACTGTTGTATGAGGGGGTTTTACCTGCTCCTTTTTGTTAAAACAGCATCTCACTGTGTAGCCCAGGCCAGCCTTGAACCCTCCATCTTCCTGCTTCAGCCTCCCAAGTAGTGGGATTCAAGCTTTTTGTTTGCTTGCTATAGTACTGAAGATTGAACCCATGGCCTTTACACAGAACTACATCCCCAGTCCTTTTAGATTTTTAAAATTCTGAACAAGATCTTCCTAAATTACTCAGACTAAGCTCAAATTTGTAGTCCTCCTGTCTCAGCCTCCCACAGTGTTGGGATTAGTGGTGTGAGCCACCACAACTGGTATAAGGAGATTTTTTTTGATGTACATTTTAAATTTCATATATAAAAAGTTTAGAAAACTTCAAAGTTATCCTAGCTCTTTATTGAATAAAAGGGACATTTTTATTAATATTTCATGGTTGTTCATATGAAGCTGCTTTGTCGAAGGGATTTTTTTAAATAGTAGCAAAGATTGATTTTCCATTGCCATGCTGGAAAGCTTAGACAATCTGAAGTAGCCAACAGTTACAATTCAACAATTCATACAAAAAGCTATCTCTTCATCTCATTTTCCTTGTCCACCTAATTTATATGTGTACCTTTAGACATCCAATAATTGGGTAGCCTTTTCTTAGATTACTCAGAGATTATAATTGTGATTAAAAATAAAATCTAAACTATTATTTTTATAACTGTTTGGTGTGGCATTAATTTGTCTTGTAAAGATAACTGAAAAAGACTGACACTTCTGATTAGCTGTGCCTCAAGGTAATTAACCATTGAAACTACTATTCTTGTTTTCCCTGCAGCTTTGTAATGCGGAAAAAGTAATCCCTAATGATCTCCTTTCTCTAGAATCTGTGAAGCAGTTCTTTTCTGAAGGGATAGGTCTGGTGTGCTTGGAGGTCACATGTTTGTGGTTTGTTTACACGCTTAATTCCACATGTCAGAGTTCATGCCTGAGCTTTTGCCTGTCATGTCATTTAGGGTGTGTGACCTTGGTCAATCTGTCTGGAACAAAGCTTCCTCATGTGTAATGAGAACATGTGATTAATAACAAGTACTTGCATAAAACACTTGACAATTTGCATGATATCGCCAAGTACTCCAACAATGTAGTATTTATTTTTCTTTCCATTTATTCATATCCTGTCAGTGCACAGCGTGTATCCAAGGAGCAATCACTGGTTGCCTCTTGTTTGAATAAATGTCTCTAGTGTGTCCTCAAGGACGCTTGCTTTTTTAGTGACGACCCTGCCAACGTGGGTAACATCAGTGTTCACACCAGTTGGTGACTCATTTCTGCCACATTCACAGCCTCTCCTTTTATCACTCCTGGTGATTTTTTTGCCCTTCCCTACAAGTCCATGAAAACTGGTTTCATTTCTCATAACCCACTACTGTTATTCTTTCTTTGTCTTTCTCTGAAAGCCCATGTAAACTGCGTTTGCTCCTCATAACCCAATGCTATTATTACCAGTAGTCCTAAATCTATTTAAATGCAGGACACATTCTCACGTTTTTTTCGGTAGTAGGTATTGAACCCAGGGAGTGCTGAGCTACGTCCGTGACCCTTTTTTTTAAATTTTGAGATAGGGTCTCACTCAGTTAGCCAGGCTGGCTTCGAACTTTTGATCCACCTGCCTCAGCCTCCTGAGTAGCTGTGATTATAAGCACATCCCACTATGCCCAGGCACATTCCCATTTCATATCCCGTAGTAATTGGATGTTAAGAGAAAACAAGGATTGAGAAAAGTTTCAACTTCTTCCTAACCCTCACTCCAATGCCTGTTCTCACATCTTTTCCATAGCTGTCAGCTACCTTAGTCCTCTCATAATGGGGAGCAGGGATGGCTACTGTAGCGGAACAATAAGAGGATGGCTTTGCTTTTGCTTCTATAGTTTTACCAGGGCAGCCTTTGCTTTTCATCTTTAGAAGTGCACGCTACTACAACGGCTCACTTGTGTCCACTGTGCCCACCACTATACCCTTGGCCCCGAGGACGGTGCCTGGCACAGAGGTGAGCCACAGATACTTGTTGTTGTTGTTGTTTCTGCTGCTGAGGATTGAACCCAGGACCTTGCACATGTTAAACACATACTCTGCCAGGCAAAGTTGCACATGCCTATAATCCCAGCACTCGGGAGGCTGAGGCAGGAGGATCACCACAAGTTCAAGGCCAGCCTGGACTGCATACAGTGATACCCTACGTCTCCTCTACAAAAAAACCCTCATATGCCCTGCCACTGAACTACATCCCCAGCTCCAAATACTTACTGACTAAATAAAATGATTGTGTCATTGTTGTGTGTTACTTTAAAAGATTGCCATGATACTTCAAAGTAAATCTTACTAATCACTAAATTTTAAAACTGTTACGTGCTCTGCAATGCGCTGCCTTCTGGTTTAAATGTTAACAGATGCTTAGGTGTTTGTTACATGTGTTTTCCTAAAATATGTATTTTCTGCATGAACCCAGTTTCAGTTCCTTCAGACAGCTTCTGACAAGTTAAAAGGACAGCTAGAGAACGAGAGCTGTAATTAAGGGAGCACTGAATTGAGAATCAGACACACATGTTACATTGGGATATATGCGATCTGTGGGTGATACAAATCTGGGCTTCTGCTCAGTGTAGGTGAAAGGAGTAGCTTCACCAGGAGTGGTGCTTATTTAAATAAAGTCTTGGCAACTGGTGTAAAAGACGTTTCAGTCCCATTAAAAAAGAAAAAAGCAAGTACCGTACCAGATTGTGGGGATGAGAGCTGAGGTCTTGCGTGCTGTGCAAGTACTGTCCTGCCGAGCTACCCCGCATTCCTTAAGCGACAGTGAAGTGTCACTGTATTGTGGAGTTTTTGTTTTGGTTCTATAACGTATCAAAATTTTGCTGCCTCGCTGCTTTTGCTTAACAACAAACACCCATTAGACTTTTTACACTGACACAGTAGCTTAAATCTGTCTGTGAGACGTATTTTGCTGTGTAGTCCATGCTGGCTTCAAACTCACAATCCTCCTGCTGTAACCTCCCCAGTGCTAGGATTACAGGCATGTGCCACCATGGTTAGTGGTTGAAAAAGTTTTGGTCTTTGTCCTAAATAGTCATGATTAGTTTTTGCTCTCTGTTTTACTTTCAATTAAAAAAAAAAAAAGTTCATGTTTTCTTTGTTCCTTTTTTTTCTCTGCCTTATTTTCAGAATAGATTTTTTTCTGGACATCAAATCGATTCATCAGCCTTGCATCTCTGAATAGAGATGAGTAGTGGGTTATGCAGTGAGTAGTAGGTTACTCTGACAAGGTCTGGTCCTTTAGGAATGTATTATATACTATAAAATTCCCAGAGTTTGTAAGTGCATCCTCCATAGAGAGTTGATTAGAAAAGAGCTTCATTCATTTTCTAGAAATTCTGCTAAGTACAGAGTGCAGCTGCACGCTTCTGGAGTCCCCAGGTGACACCCTTTTGCCCCCCAAGACATGTTTGGCTTAGAACCAAAGAAGCCAATAGAAAATGCTGTAATATCCAGCCTCTCCTGTATTTGAAGTTGTTACAAACTTCATTCGTGTTGTATTTGGTCCCAATTGAACTTTATATAAAGTAATTTTCTGTTTTAGGTGGCATCATATCATAGAAAACACTCTTTATAAAGTCTTTTCCATTAACACTTTATTTTCATGACTGAGAACACTACAGCCATCCTCTCTACAATGCAGGCAAATTACATTGTTCATAAACTGTCTACTGACGGGCGTGGGGGCTCACGCCTATAATCCCAGCACTCGGGAGGCTGAGGCAAGAGGATCGTTGCGAGTTCGAGGCCCACCTGGGATACAAAGTGAGCTCAAGGCCAGCGTGAACTGTATAGCAAGACTCAGTCTCAAAAAGACCAAAAAAAAAGTATCACATAAACTGTCTACGGAGGGAGCCCAGGGGTCAGACTACCCAGTTCAGCAAGAAAGCCTCAGTTCATTAATTCCCAGCAAATCTAGTCAGTGGCTTGCCAGCAGCTAGTCTGTTCTTGGACTGCTCTAGAGGACTAGGGAACCTTGATCAACAGCCATTTTAAAAATTTGGAAAACAGATTTGACAACTTACAAAATTGAGAAAAAAATAATTTATATTTGAACCTTCCACTTGGGCATATATTACATCTATGTGTCTTAGATCTGATGCAAAACTCCTCTTAGCTGTGTCTAGATAGAATCTACATAAAGTCTGCCCTGCATTTGTTTGTATCACTTTATTTTAAGCATACTTCAGACTCCGTGTGCAATGATAAGTGGAAAATATTACACCTTTCATGTGAGATTACTACAGAGTTTTTTCCTTCCTTTCAAAGGATACCTCAATCATAAAACAGCTATAACTCTTAAAACAACAAAAGAACTCTGCTGTTTTTGGTCAAAGATCATTGCAAAATTGTCCAAGCAAGATGATTTATAGGCAGAATAAAGAAGGATAGTTTGAGACATTTTTAAGTAAATGGATACTCCTTGAGACCCTAACTCTTAAGTGAAATAAATTGGACACGTGTAGATACTGCATTGTTTCTCTTGTGTATGAGACCGAAAGTGTAAATAAGGACCAAAATGTATAACAGGTATTGTGAAATAGGAAGAAAGTCTTCAAATGGGGAGTGGAATAAGGAACAGGGGAGGAGGGAGGAAAGAAGAGAAAAGAAGAAAAATGCAAACAAAGTTTTTGTAAATGGGGAGGGGGAGGGGGGTTAAAGGGAGGGTCAGGGAGTCAGGAGAAAAGTTGTATCAGTGCAGGTACAGATGAATGTGATCATTATACATAAAATGTTCCAATAAAATCTAGAAAAGAAAAAAAGTAATAAATACAATCTCACCACAAAAAGCCAATTGTTTTTGTTTTTGTTTTTTGTCTTTTCTAGATAAGGTTTCCCTACGTAGTTCAGGCTGGCCTTAAACTCACTATCTAATGTATGCTGGCTTCAAACTAGCAGCCGTCCTCCTGCCTCAGCCTCCCAAGTGCTGAGGTTATAGATGTATGCCACCACACCCAGCAAGAAAAGATTCATAGACAAATATAGACATAACAAAGATAGAAATACTTTGAGAGTATGTATATATGTCATCCTATAAGTTTACCTATTATGAAGTTTTTCTCAGGGGTTAAAAATAAAAAATTTTAGCCCCAGCATTCAGAAGGCTGAGGCAGGAGGATTACCGTCAGTTCGAGCATAACCTGTTCTACATAGAGAAACCAGAAGCTACAAAGTGAGTTTAAGGCCAGCCTGGATTACATAGACCCTGTCTCAAAAAAAATTAATTAAATTTTTAATAAATCTAGGAAGTGCAGCATAGTTGTACATGTTGTAATCAGCACTTGGGAGATTGAGGCAGAAAGATTACCAGCCTGAAACAGGCCTAACCTACATAGTGAAACTCTCTCAAATGTAAATGAATAAATGAATGAATGAGTAAATCTGCATGTTATGTATTTGTGTCTATTGAGGATTATCTGATGTTACTGAAAATATTTTTCAGATAGTAATAAAAATGATTTTATGATTGTATCAAACATATACAAGAACAAAATAAAAGTTGTCATAGAAGTTGCTGTGACTCAAGAATGTAGCAAATACAGGTTCACTGTAGCAAATCCAGAGCCAAACCTTTGTTTTTGGTCATAGCCTTGTGCCTATTATGGAAGCAGATATTATAAAGGCTAAACTGAAATGAGAAGGGTAAAATTAAATTTAGCAATCACCATATATCATCCTATACTAATGAACTTGTCAAGAGTTGCTGCATTTGAAGACAGGCGTGGTGTGGGTAATCCCGGCTACCTGGGAGGCCGAGGTGGGAGGGTCTCAAGTTTGAGGCCAGCCTTAGCATCACAGCAAACTCTGCCCACAAAAAGTTCATTGCACTTTTGTGTAAGTCACATATTAGCTACTTGGTAATAAAGTGAGCTCTTTGCTTTCTTTCTTCCTTATTTCTTTTTCTTTCTTTCTTTTTTTCTTTTAAATTTTGTTTTGGTTTGGTTTTTTGAGACTACATCTTACCATATAGCCTAGGCTAGCCTCAAACTCACAGCAGTCCTCTTGCCTTATCCATGAATGTCTTAAATGGACAAAGTACAGCATTGGTGACACCCACAAGGCCAGACCTAATCATTCTTTGCCCAAAAATGACCTAATTTTAATAGATGACTTTCAGGTTGGTGTAGATTGCATAGATCTTTCATAAAGATCATATAAACATAGCCTATAACTAAAAAAAAAATCCCAATTTCTGCCTGGATAAGAACTGAGATAGTAGGAAACAACAGAACTTTATTGAGGTTGAATAAATGAATAAATAAATAAATAAATAAATATTGAATGGTGAGGTCTTTAGATGTATATTTATAACTTATTATAAAGCATGATTATAATAAGTTAATCAGTGGCCATTTTGGCCACATTTTAGTGTGTTCTCAGTGTATTTTTTAAGTGTACAATATTATTTATCCTATTCTAAGTCCATATACGAAATCCTACTTTTTAAAAACTTTAGGTACTCTTTTTAGAACACCTAATTACTAGGTATCAGCCAGAACATTCAGTTAAGTATAGCTGTTAAGAGCATGAGCTTTCACATCAAACATACTTACGTTTGAGTTTTGCCATTATTATATGATCTTAGACAAGTTACTTTATCCCGTAAGCTTTATCTGCAAGATAGTATAGTTATTGTGAGGATTAAACAATGGAACAAATATGAAATCAGGTACTCAGTTCTCATTTACCATCATTTGTAATTATTAGAACATAATTTTTCTTTTTTTTTAAAGAGAGTAGTAAATGAGACGCAAACAAAAAAATAGAACAATAGCTGCATACCAGTATCGCAAACATAAATAAACCAAACCAAGAACATTCAAAGTGATACAGGGCCTCAAGACAAAACAACACGAATTACCAGTGATTGTTATATTACATATTGCTCTCTTCAACTACGCTGCTCAGATCACCAGATGTGAGAATGGAAGAGTGTTCAAACCATTAGAGAGAATAAGAAAATAATTATTAGATAAAACACTAGAGATAATACAGAGTTCCACTAGACAAGATGGTAGGAGTTCACCATGGTAGTTCCATTGCATATTGTTACCTTCAGATCAGCTGCCCAGCTTACCAGACACAAGCATGCAAAATGGATCAGAACATAAAAAATTGTAAGCATTAATTGTTCCTTTCAATACAGCATCAGACATCAGCAATACAGTTATCACAGCTATTCAGATATATATTTATATTTTGCCTTCTTTTTTCTTCTTTCCCTCATCCCAATCATTCCTTCCTTTGAGCAATCTCCTTCCCTTTTCTATCATCTATTGTATGTTTTGAGTTTTACATAATTTTTCAAAGTTCATCCAGTTGGCATTAGCATGCTATCCTTCATCAGAGGCTTTACTTTTCATTTTTTCTTTGTTATAAGTAGTATATGCATTTCCGCTTGTTTCTCTTTCAGGAGTTGATGGTTTTGCATTGTTCCATTCCCACCTCTTCATCCAAAGCATGTATTTTAAGACAGCTGGCGTGGGTTGAAGGTGCACGGTGGGGCATGGAACAGCTGTTCTGTTACAGGCCCCTCGTCATAATGAAAACGGGAAGTACAGGAATAACATGGAAGCCTTTTTAGCGGAAGTGATATTTTTTATTCTCTATTTGATTCTTGTGCTATGTTGCTTTTAAACAACTTTATTAAGATATAATTGACACACAATAAGCTGCATATAATTGGTGTGTACAAATTGATGTTTTCATGTAAGTATTCCTTCATGAAACCTTCACCACAGATAACACGTCTGTCCCTGCGCAGATTAGCCTCATGTTCCCTTGCACCTCCTGCCTGCACCTCTGCTCCTCCCCAGCCCTGCTCCCCGATCACTCACCTGCTTTCTATCATTAGAAAACAGCCTACGTTTTCTGGAGTTTTACGTAAGTGAAATCGCTGGAATGTATTCATTAGGGTGGGTAATTGGGGTGCTTTCACTCGCCTCACTATTTTGAGATTCGTCCGTGTTGTTGTCTGTATAGACACGTCACTTCTATTACTGAAGTGCTCGTATGGATATACATATGACACGGTTTGTTTTATCCGTTTGGCTGTTGAACACTTACATGGTCTCTAGGTTTTATGCTGTTACAAATAAAGCTTCTGTGGCCATTTCATATATAAGGCATTTTATGCACACATGCTTTTATTTTTTGGATAAATACATAGGAATGGAATGACTGTTGTGATAGATGTATGTGTAACGTTTTTAAGGAACTGCCAGTGTTTTTCCAAAGCGATTATACCATTTTGCATTCCATAGTTTGTATCCAGGAGAATTCATTACTCCACATCTTCACCAACACTTGGCATGGCCAGTCTTTTTTATTTTAGCCATTCTACTAGGTGTGTAATACCTCATTTTCATTTGAATTTCCATTTCCCAATTGACTAATGATAAGTATCTTTTTATATGTTTATCATCTTTATTGTTTTCTTTGGTGAAGTATTTATTCAAATCTTTTGCCCCTATTTTAAAAACTGAATTGGTTTCTCATTACTGAGTTTTGAAAGTTCCTTACATATCTGGACACAAGTCTTTATCAAATGTATGCCTTGTAAGTATTTTCTCCTAGTCTTTGGTTTGTTTTGTTTTAATAGAGGGTCTCACTGTGTAGTCCATACTGGTCTTGCTGTGTAGTCCAGACTGGCCTCAAATTTGAGTATCCTACTGCCTCAGCCTCTCAAGTGCTGGGTTATTGCAGACATGTTGCCACCACACCTGGATAGTCTGTGGGATTTTTTAAAACTTTTTATGATCTTTGTACCTCTTGCCAGCTAGTTAGACACTACCACTGAGCTATACCCC
The DNA here is from genome assembly GCA_004027595.1 of Dinomys branickii. Classification (NCBI taxonomy): domain Eukaryota; kingdom Metazoa; phylum Chordata; class Mammalia; order Rodentia; family Dinomyidae; genus Dinomys; species Dinomys branickii. Next base: position 31,547 of record PVLD010007254.1, on the reverse strand, counting down.
CAGCCCTAATCTATTATGTCTCAATTATGTCTCTTTTTTTTTTTTTTGTCTTTTTGAGACAGGGCCTCACTGTGTAGTTCAGGCCGGCCTTGAGCTCACTTTGTACCCAAGCCGATCTCGAACTCACAACTACAACGATGCTCCTGCCTCAGCCTCCCAAGTGCTGGGATTACAGGCATACACCACCACACCCAGCATCAACTATGTCTTTTTAATGAATCTCAATTATCAGTTTTTCTTTTATGGATTTTAGCATTATGTTCAAGAAATGTGTCTAACCCAAGGTTAGAGCTGGATATGGCGGCACACACTTGTAATCTTAGCACACTGGAGGCTGAGATAGGTCAATTGCCACAAGTTGGAGGCCAGCCTGAATTACATATCTCAAAAAAACAAAAACAGCAACAAAAAGACAAGGTTAGAAAAGTTTTCTCCTATTTTGTTTTCTATATGCCTACTAGTTTGGTTTTCTGATTTTTAGTGGGGTTTTTTGGTCTTTTTGAGACAGGGTCTCACGATGCAGTTCAAGCTGGTCTTGAACTCACTTTGTAGCCCAGGCTGGCCTTGAACTCCCAGTGATCCTCTTGCCTCAGCCTCCTGAGTGCTGGTATTACAGGCATGTGACACCACCCCCAGCTGCCTACTAGTTTTCAAATTTTAATTTAGGTATTTAACATAATTTGTTAATTTTTAATCTGAAAGTACACCTGGCTACAATTTCATTATTCATAAAAATAAACCATTAGTTAATAACTATATGAATTAGGTGGTACATATACATAGCTAAATACTATGTAATTATTGTAAACTATAATGCTTATGAAGAAATTTTAATGATGTGGTGTTTCTAGCCAAAACATAAATATACCATTGAGTCTCAACTATAAATAATAAAATAAGCTGGGCATGGTGGTACACCCTTGTAATCCTAGCAGTTAGAAGGCTGAAGCAAGAAGATCACCAGAAGTTTGAAACCAACCTGAACTACAAAGTGAGACCCTGTCTCAAGATACACACACACACACACACACACACACACACACATATACAACACTTAAGTAAATGCTGTAATGGCCTTTTTAATCACCTCTGAATTTGAGGAGGTATCTTTCAAATATTTATGAAATACATTGTACTTTTTCTCATAGTTTAGAACATAAATGCACTCACATACAGTATTAACTAAAACTAAAATTCCAATAAAATTTATTAACTTCATATTTTACTATACTATGTACTTACTGTATCATATTGTACTATAATGTTTTCTGTTTTATTGTTACTGGGGATTAAACTGAGTGCATTCACACTGTGTTACATCCTCCCCACCCCTTTTTAACTGTTTAAATTTTAAATTTTCTTTGTGGGGGAGTACAGGGAATCAAACTCAGGAACTCACACTTGCCAGGCAGGTAAGTAGCTATGCCACTGAGCTAAATCCCCAGCCGTATTACTTATTATTGTCTTTAATTGTTTGATTAATCTTGCATTCTTACATCTGGTAATCTGAGCAACTTCACTGAAGATAACAATATGTAATATAACAACCCTTATTAATTCCTGTCATCTTGTTTTGAAATCCTGTATCGTTTTTGTTTTGTGTTATTTTTTTGTCTTCATTGTTGTTATTTTATTATTGCTTTTTTTCTCTTTAAAATTAAAAACATAAAAATAAATAAATCCCCAGCCCTTATTGTTTAAATTTTGAGACAGGGTCTCACTAAGTTGCCCAGGCTGGACTCAAACTTGGGATCCTCCTGCCTCAGCCTCCCAGAGTGCTGGAATAATAAGCATGAATCCCACACTCAACTGCTCTATTTTTTTAATGCTAATTGTGACTCCAATACCTAATTTCATAATCCACTAATGGGTTATAACACAATTTGAAAAACACTGATTAAAAGGACTAATTTTAATTTCCCAATTTGCTACAATAGTGGCTAGATTTCACAGTTTCATATTGCCACGTCTTAAAAGTAGAAGCAAAATTTAAGTGTGTTCCTTATGAAACTCCAAAATAATTTTGTAAGGTGAAATCATAATCAGAGGCCAACATGAAATCAGCAGTACAGCATCTGCCTGGCAAGTGAAAGGTCCTGGGTTTGATTCTAGGTACCAAAAAAAAAAAAGAAAGAAAGAAAGAAAAAGAAAGAAAGAAAACCAAAATTGTAATCTGTCCCCAGTTTTGTTGTTGTTGTTTTGGTACCAGGAATCAAACTTAGGGCCTCACACTTGCTGGGCAAGAGCCATGCCTCTGAGCTATATCCCTGGCCCCCCAGTTTATTTTTTAAAGACAAGCTAGCAGTTGATACATCTCACTACAACTTTCAAAATGATTCCACATGTGATAATCTTGTTGAATTCTTTCCAAACCCTTAAAAGTAAATGTTATTACACCCATTTTGCATGCAGATACTGGAACATCTATTTTTCAGTTCCAATAGTATTTCCAGGTAAACTGTTTTGAGCTAAATCAACTCTAGGGTCTGACTGTAAGTGGTAAAATACATGTTTCTTTATAAACCTTACTGGTAAGTGTGAGGAGAAACTGGCACTCCTATATTGTTGTCTGCGGCCCATGAAGGAGAATTTAATAATAGTGTGTACTGATTTAAATGCATAATCTAATTCCATTTCGTAGAAGTTTATGCTACATATGTTCTTAGACATGTTTATTGCAGCGCTATTCATAGGAACAAAATGCTAGGGACAATCTGAGTGTCAAGTGAATTATGGTATGATTGTATAGTAGGTATATTAAAAAGAGTAAGAGATACATCTTTATGTGTAATGTTAAACATTCTCCAAGATACAGTAGGGGAAAAAAGCTACAGAAGAGGTGCATAGAAAAAAGAATTAAATTCAGAAGTACTTCTCACAAAGCCTCTCCTCCCTTCCCTTCACCTTGGTTCCCTAAGAACAGTAGGAGCTCCCACAGCGGGCTGCCCTGGGAGGGCTGGGGTTAGTAGGAGAGTAGTACCAGGTTAGTGGTGGGGAACTCAAGCAGAAAAGAGCCAGAAGCAGCAAGGAAGGCTGTTCATACGTATATACGGGGCATTCCGAAATTGGGTATTTATAAAAAGGATGCATTAAGTGATTTGGCATCTTTATTCCATTCCTACAACATTGAAATTCATCTAATAACAGCTGGCTCTTAAAAATAATTGTCTAAACTGGGCATGATGGTGGATACCTAAGGTCTCAGTGCTCAGGAGGCCTGGGTCTTGGCTGTCCCCGTGTAAGTCAACAAAAAACAAGAAAAAAAAATGTTTAATTGTCTAGGATCAGCTACCTGCAATATTTATCTCATGTGTCATTATTTGCATTATAAATTGTGGCATTTAGGGGTTCAAGAGTGAAGATGCCAGAATAAGCAAATTTCTCATCTAGCTGACATCTCCCTTTGGGCTCTTTTGGTATTTGGGTTTTTGTTTTGTTTTAATGCCTTTGAGGAAAAATAGGGATTCAGTTCATAAGATGGCACTTACTTAGAGAGTACATAGTTCTCCAACAGTGCGGAGCTTCAGAAAAGATTGCAGCAGTAAGGGAATTTCACTGCAGTTATTCAGCCTGAAACTAAAACAAATTTTTAAAAGAAGGAAACAGCTCATTCCTGTTATTTTGACTTCCTCTTATTGTATCTTCCCTTGCATGTGTTGGCCCTGTGGTTTGGGATTAATCAGAGGTTATTTCTAGTTGTCCCTATAAAGAGAAGAAGCGAGGGAAGTCAGAAAATTGGCTTCTAAAACTAAAACGTATGGTATAGCATTTTGTATATCAGTTCAGCCAGTTTTAAGAATAATTTGGGAGCTAGGAGGAAAGCACTTTGTATGTTTGCTGAAAATCTTAATGAAAAGGAAGCATTTATAGAGTTGGGAATTTTATTATATAGAAAGTTATTTCCTTCGAAAAACTATTCTCATGCATAAGGATGTTCACTGTAGCATTGTTTAACACAGTGTTAGAAAAATGCAAACAACAGAAATATTTGTCAGTAAAATGTGGCTGCATAATCTGGTGCATGCTTACTGTGGAATATTACATAATTTTGGGAAAGAAAAAGCTGTATCCTGTCTTAGATCTCTTAGACAATGAAAACAAGTTGCAGAAGAGGTTTACAGAGTAATATCTATATAACCAGGTTTTATGTACACATAAACTTTGGTATATACTTTGAAATGGGCTGAAAGGATACTTTGCATAGAAAACTTTTGGAAAAGAAAGGTAGATTACGTTGTGGTCAGCAAGAATTTCACCTTTCTACAGTTAAAATTGTTTTGTGTTGTTGGGGATGGAACCTGGGGCCTTGTGCATGCTAGGCAGACTTTCCACCACCCTCAGTGCTGTATTAGTTATAAAATATAGTTAAGGAAGTGGAGATAGCATAGCACAGCAAGGAAAATTGTGGGCTTGCTGCCTCCATAACCCAGACTTTTTTTCCCTCAAAAGAGTGACGAATAAATCTCATTATTTTTAAATTCTGCTTTTGTGTAAGGTAATTGAAATTATTCTTTCAATGTAAATTTTCATAGGCTGTAAACTCTAAATGAAGCAGCATATACATGAGCAACTACCTGATTAAAATTTCATGAACTTTTATCACAGTAGAAGACCTACAACTCGGTACTATTCTCATGCTGGCCATGGTGGCGCAGGCCTATAATCCCAGCACTTGGGAGGCTGAGGCAGGAGGCTTGCCAATAATGAGTCCAAAAGCATCCTGAACTGCACAGCAAGACCCTGCCTCAAAAAAAAAAAAGAAAAAGTACTTTTCCCACCTTTAGTTTCATATGATCTCATAATATTCCATTGCTCAACAACAGCAAAGTATTTTGTGCCTCAGAAATACAATTCCACTCAATCATTGCTAATATCTATTTCAGACATTTAAAATCAAATCCAGTATCTGACATGCTATTTGTTCAACAAGATTGAATTCATTGGTTAAAATGAGTATTGTGTCATTAAATTCAGAAATGTCTTCTTGATTGGGAGCTTTTAGAGATTTTCATTCACTTCTTGAGATGTTCTTTTAGTTAGTGCTGCTGCCTGTACTCTCGGTCCCCTCTTTCCCTATTTTTTCATGGCCTTACTCTGTATGTTATTTTCTTCTTAGCCTTTTAATTTCTTTCAGTGTGCTACTGCTTGTCTTCAGTTCAAAACGCATTTGGACCTGTCTCTCTGTTCTGTTCTTTAAAACGAGGAAGACTCCCATCAGCCCTGCTTTTACCCTGAGATACCACCCTCCTCTCTGTACATTCAGATACATAAATTCCATTTGTGCTCCCAGTTTTTTGCCTCTCCTCTTTGGCTGACTTTGTGCTTTTAATACCCTCCTGGAATGTCATCTCTTGAAATGACGCCCCCTAATGGCTTTCTTTTTCTCTAGTGTTGGGACGGAGCCCAGGGCCTGACAGATGCCAGGTTCTGCCCCTAAACTCCAGCCCCGCCTCCTTAGGGCCCCTTTGGGTTAGGTTATCCGCCCTTTCTTCAGTGTTTGACACTGTTGACCACCTCACTGTGGAAACGTCTCCCTTGGTTTCAGTGATACTTTGTTTCTTCTCAGACCTTTCTTTCCCACGTGTCTCTTAAATTTGATTCCTTCAGTGATGATATAAAATATCCTTAACTGTGATTCCCATGGTGCACGGGTCAAGATCTGTCACAGCACTTTTCATAACTATATTGTAATAATGTTGGTCTTTAGGCTTTTTTAAGATCCTAAAGGGCAGAAACCAAAATGATACTCATTTTTTTTGGTTTTTGTATTTTAAAACAGTCTCTATCTTCAGTATCTCATCCCCTCTTGGTTTCCACAAGCAATGATTCTTACACATATATGTATGTATTCTTATAAAGTATACATTGCTTTGTTATAAATGGTATTGTGTTATATAACTTAGTCTGTTCTTACTATTTATCTTTTGGGACAGAGTCTTCCTGTGTAGTTCACCCTGGCCTGAACTCAATATATAACCCACGCTGGCCTCAAAGTTGTGGCAGTCCTCCTGCCTCAGCCTCCCGAGTGCTGAGATTACAGATGTGTGCTACCACACCAGCTCTGTTCTTACTTTTTGTACTGACTGTGTCTGAGGTCTGTCAACTTGCCATGTTTGCACATAATCTGCTGGGTCATCCATACTTCATAGTACACATTTATTTTAACTGATCCCCTTATGTAGCTTTGTATCTACACCAAGCATATCACAGTGCTACCTAATATGTATTGAATATGTTAGTTGAATGAGCATTGCATAAACATACTCACCAGGACTCAGTCCTTAGCCCTGGTTCATTTTACCTATTCATTCTCTTAGGCAGTCTCCTTAGTTCCATTGGTTTCAATAGGTGGTTAACACCTAGATTTGCCTTTTCTGCCATCTCTAGATCATAGATTTAAAGTCACAGTCTCAACGTCATTCCCTAATGTCCATTTATTCTATGTTGTCTGTTTTGTTTAATGGCATCACCAACCATTCACTCACCCAAACTAGGTATATGTGTTTTTTCTTCACTTCCTGTGTCTAACAGGTGTCCAACTCTATTGGCTCTACCTCTAGAATACCCCTTAAATATGGTCTCCTCCCTTGTATGTTTTGAGGTTAGATCCTAATAGCTCTTCCACTGATCAGTAGATCTAACTTTTTACTGATGCTGTTTGTGGTGTACACCATATTTGTAGCCTGTATTCAGTTTAGTGTTTTATGTTGGTTGGTTGGTTGGTTGGTTGGTTGGTTGGTTTATGGTGCTAGAGATTGAACCCAAGGCCTTTTCGCTGAGCTACACCTACAGTCCTTTTAGCTTTAATTCAAGACAAAGTCTTGCCAAGTTTCCCAGTTCAGCCTCAAATTGCAATTCTCCTGCCTCAGCTTCTTGAGAGCTGGGATTACAGGCATGTCCCACCACACCCAGTTTCAGTTTGATCATTTTTCTCTTAAAAGAATTTTTTGTAGCTCCTTGCTACCCATGATGAAGATTAAAAGCATTGCATTTAAGACATTTACAGACTAGCTTAAACCTAGTCTCTTTTCCTGCCAGTCGGTATCAGATAGAGTCCCACCTCTAGACCACGTTGTGCACCTTGATATGTCCACAGCGCTGTTTGAACTGTTCCCTTTGTTTAGAATATCATTTTCCTTTCCTTCTCCATCATACATGGAATCCCTCACCTAAGTGTAATCAGTAGTTTTGTCAAACTGAATCATATATAATGTGATTTCTCTTTTTCAGTTGTCTGCACTAGGTTAGTAAAATAATATGAGAGCATATTCATTCTGACAAGCATCTCGGATTATAAGGATTTTTCTATTTTATGCCTAATGGATTCCCTCAAATGTAAGCTGCATGAATGACAGAAATTTAATCTTGTACTGTACTGTACCCTAAGTACTAAGTACTAAGAACCCAGAACCTAGTGCTGAGTACTTCAGAAGTATTGGCATATGTATGGAAGGATGAGTTCACACTCTTTGAGTCTAACTTGAAGGTTCAGAATAGATCCTTACTTATTAATTCATATTCTTTAGGAGAGAGAACTATAATAATACAGTTTTATAACTTTTATTGTTAGTTTGCATTCAGTTATATTATCTACACTTCACTCTGTATTAAGGAGCAATTTGTTCTTCAAGATAGGAAATCATGGTTTTGGGTTTGTTTCTATATTTGTAGTAAAGGATATCAGCACAACGCAAGCGGCATATGCCTGTAACCCCCACTACTCAAGGGGCTGAGTCAGGAGGGTCATAAATTTGACCCTGGGCAACTTGGCAAGACCCTGTCCCAGAGTAACAACCAGAACTACTAGGGGTGTGTCTCAGGGGTAGAGTGCCCTTGGGTTAAATCCCTCGTACCAGGGGGGATAAAAAGGACACCGAACAACTGAGATGTGTATTTGTCCACTATGTGTTATCCAATGTAAAGAAAAAACTTTAATACTTCACTATACTGTTTGTTTTTTGTGGGGTTTTTTGTTTTGTTTTTTTTTTGGTACCAGAAATCAAACTCAGGACCTTGCGCTTGCTGTGCCACTGAGCTATATCCCCAGCCCCACAATTCTTTTTTTTTTTTTTTTTTTTTTTTTTCGTATTGGGAATTGGACTCAGGACTTTGTGCTTGCCAGGCAGGAGCTTGTGCCGCTGAGCTGAATCCTCAGCCCTATACTACGTTTTAATTGTCAATTGACATTTTACCTTAGTAACCTTCCCAGTCAGACTGAGGTATAATCATCTGCACTCACTGACCTGTGAGAGATTTGTGAATATCAGAAAAGAATGTGCAGAATGTTTGCTTTTCTTTGGACAAGGAAAGAAGGTGCTAGGGATCAAATTCAAGGCCTTACACATGTGTTACACAATAGAATTAAGCTATGCCCAGCCCCAGCCCAATAGTATATTTTAAAAGTAATAGTGTTGTTTGTCTTTATCTCTCTAGAGAGATATAAAAAAATACTATTTCCCAGACTTTTCAACTAAAGATTTCTGTAAACAGATGTCTAAATTCATACATTCTCTACCTTTCAGAATGTATTTACTTCTCTCCCATCTCTTGTTTTTATTTGGGTATTTACTTACAGGGGAGTTTCCTTTCTTTCCCAAAATGCTCATCATCACTTTCTCTGTCCTTGCTTGCGGAGCACTGCTCTGAGCTCTGAGTTCTTTCCTGTTTGAAATGACTGAGTCTCTTGTCCTTTCTTTTCTGGTAGTACCTTCCATTTATAGGACAAATGACAGCCTTCTCTGCATCGGACCTAGAAACTCTAAAGAAAGAGTGCTAAAACAGCCTTTTTTAAAGGTTTAGAATATACCCAATTTCCCTGTTTCTTGTGGAATTAAAATGGGAAAAGGATCTTGTTCTGTGATTTATAAATTTTCCTAATGTTAACTCCCATCAGAATAAAAAGAACTAGCATGAACAAAGATAACTCATTCTTTTTTGAGCTGCATATCGCAGGCCCCATTAGTGCCCTTTTTTTTATTTTTAGTACTAGGGATTGAACACAGGACCTTCTTAACAAATTACATTCCCGTGCTTTTTTTTAGACAGGGTCTCACTAAGTTGCCTAGGCTGGGCTTGAACTTAAGATCTTCCTTGTCTTAGCCTCCCAGAGTGAGTACATTTTTACTATGAAGCTAAAGGCATTCCTCAGGTGGGAATTACTTCAAACTAATAGTAACAGTAGCCAGGAACATTTATTCTGTGTTTTAGAGTGAATTGTTGTGCAATTCTGAAACCAAAAGTAAAGCCAATTAAGATCATTTTTTAAAAGAAAAACAGGAGCAGTGGTCAGCTTTAGTTTGCTTGACTTTGCTGTCTGTGTCGTGCCTTACTGTGAGAACCAGGGCCAGTTTACATTTAAAGTCATCGTTACACGCGCCACACACCCCCCTTAAATTTTCAGTCTGGGCTTCTTTGTTCTTCCCTCAAGATGCTTCCCTGTCTTTGAATCCTGATGTCCCTGAAATACCACTGGTCCTTTATGTAAAGCTCCAAGGAGAGTAGAAATTGCCACCTTCCCTGCCTCTGATCTGTGACGTGGAGCCTGTTCTTCCTCTTAGTCTGTCATTGTAGAGAGTCTTTCTACCTTCTGTCGTTAGAGTGCGTGCTTGTACTCTCATCTCGTTTATCTGCCCTGACCCTTGCTGTCACCGCGGTGTGGCTGTCAGACTGTTACTCTGCCCCTTCACCATCCTGTCCCGTGTCTGCATTCTCCTGACTCACTCTTGTCCTCAAAAAAAAAATTGAGTGTTTTAGTGTTTTGAGATGGGGTCTTGCTATGTAGTTCAGGCTGGCCTTGAACTCGCAGTAATCCCCGATTCAAAACCTGACAAATACTGGGATTACAGGCGTGCAACCAAACTTATTAGTGAACTTCTAAATATGGACCCAGCCTTCTTTGTCACATCTTAAATTTGGGTAGCTTATTTCTTGACATGTTTCCTTGAAACCTGTAATTTAGGAACCTTACCTCAAAGAAAAGACCCATCTCACATATAGCTTCAACCCACCCTCTACAGAACCCCTAACTAAAGGAAGAATTTAGTGAGCCCTCTCTAGGGCTGGCAGTTGAAGCCAGGATATCATGCCGAGCCACATCTCCATCCAGTGATCTCTTCTTAAATATTTTAAGTAAGCTTCTACACTTTTTGTTAATACACAGTAAGTGAAAGAGCCTCAGTACATCTGTAGTCAAGTTTTTCAAGTTTATAGGGTTAAGTTAAAGTATCACTCTCATGGTCTGGTCTAGTTCACACTGTGTAATACTTCAGAAACAGCTTTGGGTTATGCACTGCCGCCAGCCTCATGGCGTTTCCTGTGATTCATTACTTGCTGATAGTCCCATTTATCTGTCCAAACCCACCCACTTCCAGGGTTTGCCTTTTCCTTCCTATTTCTTTTGAATGTAAAGTTCGAGTTGTAGAAAGTTCTGATCAAATAAATTGTACTTGGTGTTCCTCTAAACATTAATGATGTCATTTTTAAAACATTTAACAATTAGAGGCTGATCTTTATCACTGGTATTAGGGCTGTACTTGTCTGGCAAATTTTAAGCTCCTTGAGATGGGACTACATCTCAGTCCCAAAGCTTAGCCTACATACTACCCAACAAACATTTAAGTATTCGATAAATCCATGTCTACCCATGAGCATCCTTACATCCAGAAAGTCTTCCCAGACTTCTCCAGTGATACTTTGTTAACAGAATTGGCGATTTTGGTTTGTTTGCTTGCTTGTTCGCTGTGCAGGGGGTGGAATCTTGTGCTTGCTCAGCAAGAGCTCTCCCACTGAGCTACATACAGCCCAGGGCTTTTTTTTTTTTTTTTTTTTTTTTTTTTGAGGCAGGATCATGCTAAATTGCCCAGGCTAGTCTTGAATTTAAGATCATCCAGCCTTAACCCCCCAAGTTGCTGAGATTACAAGTATGTGTCACTACGCCTGAGTCATTTTGTGTATTAGAACAATCTCTCCTTCAGGAGACTTTTATAACATTTGTTGGTTTATATTAAAACAATACTGATTATCGCTTCTCTTTGAGTGTATATATTTATTATAGCTTACTTTAAATAAAATAATAGACTCAGAAGCCAGATTTCTTAGATTCTTAAGTTTTAATGTTTTTAAAACTTTTTTTGACAATAAACACATGGTAAAAAGTAGATGTTGCATTGTGACCCCAGAGGCACACTAACACCGACGTGCACACACAGACACACACGTGTACATGAGCCTGTATTCCTATGTGGGCGTTCACTTCCTTGAAACAGAAGGCAGTGCTCTGCAGTGTTTCCTAGTTTTCTGCTCTGTTTTGTTTCTTCGCTATTTTTTATTTATTGCTCACTTGTTTTTGAGGTGCTAGGGATTAAACACATGCTAGGCAAGTGTTCTACCAATCAACAACACCCTCACCCCGCTTGTGTTGTTCTTAAACTACTGATCAAGACTTAATAAAGTAAAATTCATTTCTGCAAAATTCTGAAAAATATCTTCGTATGTGTTACTCTTTCGGCTAACAGTCAATATTTTATATCATTTATTTTTTTCTCCCTTAGTTAAGTTTGTGACCTTGAAAATGTTCCATGTTACTGTTAAGTTTCTTCTTTAAAGTGGAGATGCCAGGTGCCATGGCACATACCTGTAATCCCAGCTTGTTAAAGGCTGAGGTAGGAGGGTCACAAGTTTAAGGCGAGCCTGGGTAATTGAGCAAGGCCCTGCCTCAAAATAAAAAGGGCCGAGTCAGTCGTGATTACACGCACCTGTAATCCCAGTGCTCTGGGAGATGAAGCAGCCCAGTCCACCTCGTGACTGAGATCCTGTCTCAGAATAAAAAATAAAAAGGCCTGAGGATGTAACTCATTGCAAAGGTCTTGGGTTTAGTTCCCAGTACCACAAAACAAAAAAAAACAAACAAAAAAGGGGAGCTGATGAAGAGGAAAAAAAAATGCGGGTAATAGTGATGTCCCACTAGAATTAGACTGAACATTTGAGACCCCAGGACACTGCTTGGCAGGAAGTGAGTGCTGGAGTGCCAGGGCCCCTGGTGTTTCCACTGTGCTCACTATTAAAGCTGCTGTGATTTAAACTTCCCATCTCTTTCAAAACACAGTGTATAAAGCACATACTATATGTAACTTAATTTCCCTTTAATTTGCATTCTCTATATATACTTACATATTTATATTTTTTAACTGGAGTTGTAATTTAGAGATGGCAGAATGCACAGATCATAGCTATTCAATTCAATAAGTTTTGACAAATACACACATCCACATAATCCACACGATGTTTTTAATAAAAATACTTTAAAAATTCTTAATTTATGCTGAGTATTCTATTTCAGTTCATTTATTCATTCAGTATTGTTGAATTCCTATACATATTTTTATCTCCACTTCAAAAAGTATTCATGTGGACTCAGTTCAGGATATGTAAATAACTTATTTCGACCATATTTCTAGACTGGAAAAATAAAACAACAAAAAGACAAAAAATAGTGGACACAGTACACACCTGTAATCCAGCTATTCAGGAGGCTGAGACAGAAGGGTCATAATTCAAGGCAGCCTGCACAACTGAGCCAACTGTGTCTCAAAAAGGGCAGGGGATGTAGCTCTCTAGGACAGTGTTGTCCAGCATGCGCACGACCCTGAGTATAATCTCCACTACCACATGAAAGAAAAGCTTTACCATTTTCCACAGTTCAAGTTTAACTCACATGTGGCTAAGTCTCTCTTACCGGGACCATTAAACATTAAAATCTAGTTCTTTATCAACAAGTAAATAGAAACTTCAGAACAAAGGAATCACATAATAATACCATCTTTATCTAGTACTGCATAGTTGTTTTATTTCCAATTGCTCAGCTTTTTAATATTAAGGACCTTATGATATGCTCAATCTTGTCTGTTCATTAACAATGAACAGATTAGCTTGTATGTGAAAATGATCTCTTTTGACATGCGTTTGGTAGTAGTGATAGACATGATCTTGGAATTACATTTTTTTGGTTTTGGTCCTTGGCGTAGAAGCATTCAGATTTTTTCCTTCTGGTCCTGAGGATTAAACCCAGGGTTTCACACATGCTAGGCAAGTGCAGTACTACTGAGAGTACCCAGGCTGGCCTCCAGCTTGCAGTTCTATTGCTTCAGCACCTGAGTGGCTGGGATTACAACTGTGTGTCATGCCTGGAACATTGTGATTTTTTTAAGGGTCCACCAGGTTGATAGTGCTGATTATTTTCAAAAGCGTCACTTAGAATTGTCTCGTTAGTGGCAAAGATGCATGTTAACCCAATCCTAGTACTAGTGTAAGTCTTGAAAATAAACACTTGTAGCTTAATATAAGACCCCAATAAAGAGGAAACACTTTTTATGTGGGTGATGATTATCTAAAGAACTAAAAGAGATTGGCTTCTTACTTTAAAATTGGAATATACTTACATATTTATCATGTACACATTATATTGGGAAAGAGGGAAGAGATAACTATTTCTTTTTAAAATTAATAATAACACAGCTGAGCCTTTTGGAGAGCAAGTGTGGGAGATTCCAAGGGTACTGTGTGATTTTATTTTAAGGTTTTGGTAGTAGTATGTTTCATTCAGCCTGTGACAATAAAAATAAATGAGTAATAGATGACTAGTGTGTTTTGTCTGCTGTGGTCATTTCCTCTCTTATTCAATCTGTCCAGCCAGGCAGTTATGTTCCTGTTCTCTGAAATTAAAGACCATCTTTTTCTGGTAATTTAGGCATGTCAGCTCAGCTAGGCTACACTGTCGTTGTGAAAATAGTGAAATTGCAAGAAATTAATTGATTTTAGCTCTATTGCTAAACTCCCCATGTCCATAAAAAATTTCTTATGAAACAGCTAAAATACCATGAATGTATTAAAACTCATCCTTGATAGCTTTGAGTATAGGTTTGTAAATTACAACCTGATAAAGAAACATTACTGGTAATGTGTCTGGTCGCTCGCCTCGCGGCAGGCAGCTCAAGATGGCTGCCAGTGCGTCCTGCCTTCGGCTGTGCACACCCTTGAGTGTCCGTTCCCACACGTACTAAGGTGTGTGTGTATCAGCAGGAGAACACGTCACAAGTAATGGGGTGTTACTTGCACGGCTAAGCGGTAGACGTCGTGGAGAGGCCGGGCCTGGTTGCGGGCGTGCCTGCTAGCTCCCTCTGTCTCTTTGCTCTGGGGGAAGCTGGCGCCTGCCAGGGGCCGAGGCCTAGGCGGCAGTCCCATCAGCAACCCCCAGAAGTGGATCTCCAGCCCCAGCCTTGGCTTCGCATCCCTGCAGCCTCGTGAGAGCTGAATCAGAGCCACAAGCTCATAATGTTGATTAAGTAAGGTGTCTGGGGGTGATTTGTTGTGCTGACATAGATAACCAGTACATAGCTCTAGCAAGCTCTTCAGTAGAGCTCTTCAAATTGTAACATCTGGGTTTGCCTCCTGTTATTATTTGCACTACCAAATTTGTTAAGTCTCTAATCTGTACAGTGGAGATGACTGAATCATTAAGTTGGCTGAAAATACCATATTTCATCTTCTAGTTTCCAAGTCCTTAATATAAAACATACAAAAAAAAATACAGATTTAGAATTCACTTTCCCTATATTTGGCCCCATATTAGAATGTTCTTAAAAGAATTGCTGCGTGATCGGAGCCTCTTTTCATGTATAGGTGAAGCTGTCTATTTTGTATACCTTGTAATTACTGTGCAGTTGACTGTGGAATTACTAAGAAGTACTTCAGGAGAAAACAGACAGCCTAACAATTGTTCTTAGGCCGAGACCTCACTGAAGAAGCTCCTTATCTATTACTTGTAACTCTGATGCTTATTAATTATGCAGGATAATCACAGCGTGGGTTTTAAAAGTCATATTCTCAGGATTTGTTAACTATATACTTACCACATAACTATACCCAGGAGATGGCTTCTTAGCAGATCCAATGTCAAGGTCGTGAATTACAGACCCAGCTCCCACCACCCACCCTGTCTTCTTCATGGTGTTCTAGAAAGAAAAGGTCATTTTTTTAAAGTCAGGTTTACATGTTCTGGTTCCTTTTTTCCTGCTAAACTAACTTCAGTACCATTAATCTTTCCTTTACCAATATTTACCATAGTTATTATGGATATGAAAGGTGACAGTTAAGTGGGATTCCAACTGCTTTTAGAATCTCCCCTTCCTTTGTCAAAGCATTTTTCTTTTAAACATGGATTTGATTTCAGGTATCGATAGCCACAAGTGGATATTATCATCACATCTTAGGTTATCAATTTCATGTCTCTAATACCTGAATTTAAAGGGACAGATGTTCTTGATGAAAGGAATACACTGTTGTTTGACACTGTTGCTTTTGAAAATCTAACTGGCTTTTTCATTTTGCTTTCACAATGATATAAAATTGATAATTAAAAAAAAAATGGCTCAGGAATTGATTCTTTTTTCCTTCGTCCTAAATGGACTAGAGCTATTTTGAAATTTTAAGGATAATTTCCTTTTTAATTTAGACCTGAAAAAATAGAATTCTGCTTTGGACTCTTTTTGTCTTCTTCCCACTTTAATCCTCATTCTCATTTTCATTCCCTTTCTCTCTCTCTCATAATAAGGTTGGAAAGGTTGTTTATTAATAACTTAAAAAACAGATACTAGAGATGTAGCTCGGTGATTGAATGCTTGCCTAGCATATACAAGGCCCTAAGTTTGATCCCTAACACACACACACAAACACACACACAGAGTTTGTTTCTGTTTTTACTATACAGACATCATCCAAATACTCCAATAATGTTGTAACTTCCATGATTGTGGTGAAGCCAGAAGTAAAGCTCAGGGATTCTAACTCTGCTTTGAACAAATCTATACAGAAGATTAAGTGATCTCTAGGTTATAAAGTTAGCCAGCTAACAAAAAAGGCATCAGCTTCCTTAAGCTAAAACATGATTCTGTGTTAAAGAAGCCCCATGTCTTATTTTTTTCTTGAGAATTCCTTTAAATTAAAATATAGCCATTGCATTTTTAATCCCCACATTCAGCTTTTAATAGACTCCTATTTGTTGGTGTCAGTGCCAAGAGAACATGACTGATGAAATTGGTCTTAAAAATGGATAAATGACAGTTTTCATAACTAGATGTAGCTTGAAAGCTAAGTACTTTGCTATGATTTTTTAGCAATTTCTCAACCCTATGTCAATGCCTTATTTTTTGTGTCATAAAATATCCCAAGAAACTGTTCTGTGTCTGTGTAACAATCATTAATGTCATTCACTTACCCCACATGTGCTATGTAGTGTTCATATGAAGTACTAAGTATTTCAAGCTCTTCCAAGCAAGCATAAGAAACGAGGGACGTCTGAGAATCTCTTCCAGCCAGCTGCCTGTCCTCAAACCCCTGACTTGGTGTGCAGGCTCTAACCCTGAACCAGCGCCCGGACAGCAGGCTGACTCCCCTCTTACCCTCTCACTCGCAGAGCTCACCAAGCCCTGAAGAAGGTAGAAAGGAGGCTGGAAGACAGCAGCTGAGCAGAGACTCAGGGAGGGAGGAGGATTTGGCAGCAAGCAGCAGGAATCTTGTCTTGCCCACTGGCCATGAGTGTCCCCACCCTATTTACCTTTCTTTTTTTTTTTTTTTTATTTTATTTTAGAAACATAAAAGTACAAAAACATATTGACAAACAGACACCAATTATCATAGAAAATAGTACAATCACAACTAATCTATAGACAAGGTGATATGGTCTCAACAGTGGTTATTGCTTTATCCATTGATATCTTCGAATTGTAGATGTATGGACCCATATACAGACATGCAAATTTAGT
>PVLD010007254.1:0-14630 GCA_004027595.1 Dinomys branickii | reverse complement strand
TGTATGCCTATTTACCTTTCAACAGCCAAGTGAAATTCTGTATCCATATATCACAAGTAGTCCTAGGTTGTAATACTTATTTTTACTTTCTTTATATATCTACTGGTACCTTGCTAAGTATATAAACTCATAAAATTGTTATGCTTAACATTTCATAAATACAAGTATAACAGAAAGAAAACATAAGACATACCTGCTGGTAACAGAAAAAAACATAAGCAAAGACAATAATCGTGGTAATTAAAAACTTTTGAGCCAGGCTGCCTGGACTTAAGTCCTAATTCTGACAGTTTACTAGGTAAGTAACCTAGAACAAGGTTACTTAACTTCTGTGTTTTGTCATCTACAAAGTGGAGATGATTAGTTCTACCTTACAGGGTTATAGAAACTAAGTTAATACGATTATAAATGCTTAAAACAATATCTAATGTATAGCTCCTTATAAGTATTTGTACTTAGTAATTTTGTATTGTGCTACCTTTCTGATGTCATTTCTGTATTTGAATGATTTGATCCAATCTGTAGTCAGCAGATGACATTTACACTAACATTACTACCCCTACTAGGTAGCAAATTTCACTCCTTAGTAGTTTTGAAAAGCAAAATACTTGTTTTTTTCTCTTTCCCAGGCCCAACACAGAGACACTTTCATTGAAGAACGCTATGGAAAATACAACATTAGTGACCCTTTAATGGCTCTGCAGAGAGATTTTGAAACACTGAAAGAGGAAAATGATGGTGAAAAGCAGCCGGTCTGCACGAACCCACTGTCCATTCTTAAGGTGGTGATGAAGCAGTGTAAGAACATGCAGGAGCGCATGCTGTCCCAGCTGGCTGCTGCTGAGAGCAGGCACCGAAAGGTAGGTTCCGCCCAGTCAGTGTACGCCACCTAGTCCTCATGAAGACTGAATGGTGCCTGACACCTTGTTGCCAGCTGCCAGTGTTGACAGTAATTTAACGAGGGAGGGCCGTAGGTAACAAAAAGCTCCTCAGCCCACCTAAGAGCCAGGAAATACAAAGACAATGCAGATTATTTCAAATGTTAAATTTAGAGAATGTGCCAGACACATTAAGATAAAATTCCTTCTTGATATGTCACTCCAGAACACTTGCTATTTTTTAGCTCTGATCATCCATACTTTGGCAAAAAACTGGAACTTAACCAACTTGTGCTAAACAGAGAGTTCTGTATTTATTTAAGTGATAAATAGAAAGATAGCCATCTTTAGGTTTTTAGGAAAAGCTATGTCCCAGAGAAAGAGAGAATTTTCCTGACTATAAACACACAAACCGATAGGTTATTTTCATTTTTTCCTAGCGTGAGTTTCGTTGTATTTTATTGCTTGTGCAGCAGTAAGCAGTCCCCATAGTTATTTACCTTAAAGCTCTTCCACCCCACTAAAAGGGGTTTCCATTCCAACAGCTCCTAAGTTAGGACGCTTTCCTCCGTCTCATCTTGCTGGGATTCTGGTGCTTGTGAATTTATTTCCCAGCTTGTCGTTTATTGCCCACGTTTGTTCTGTAAAGATGTTTGGTTGGGATCTGTGTTTTTTTAAAAAACTATCAGTTTAGATTTATACCAACAAAGAGGGCATCAGTGTGTTTTGTAGGAAGCATTTTAATAAAAAAACTTAGATTAACAGCTGCAAAATTTGATAGACTTTTGTTTACTTTTAAGGTTATCTGCTTAAAGCACATCTGATAAATTGCCTTGAGCTCAGTGTTGTCTGTGATTTTTTTCTTTCCCTTCACAGTCATAAATCAGTGGAGGTGAACATATGGCACATGTGCTACAGGGGGCTGTTTGTATCATTGAAAGGTCTAAAAAGTTTG
Source organism: Dinomys branickii (assembly GCA_004027595.1). Classification (NCBI taxonomy): domain Eukaryota; kingdom Metazoa; phylum Chordata; class Mammalia; order Rodentia; family Dinomyidae; genus Dinomys; species Dinomys branickii. The sequence continues at coordinate 12,797 of PVLD010007254.1, read as the reverse complement.
CCATCACTGGTCTAAAGGAAAGTCCCTTAGCCATGGTTAGGCCTCAAATGTTCCACAACCCCCAGAGAATATACAGAATGTCAGAGGTTTCTGCGTTTTTATAGGAGATGTATTTTTTCCATAGCTGAATTGTTCAAAGACCTAACAAAAGTCTGAGTCTGCTCTAAAGCACCTGCCACCTCCAGATGCCACTCTTTAGGGCCCTGCAAGGACGGAATGGCTCCTTTCCTGTGTTAGAGTAGTTACTCCTTCTCCAGTCTCTTTCTTCTTGGAAACATTATTAGAATTTTTTTGTTTGCTAAAGTCTGCCTTTTCACTGCATTTCTGTAATTTTATAGGGCCCTTGAGAGAGGAGATGACTTACTACCATTAGCCAAATCCTTTCAATTTAAATTTTTCACACTTTTTTAAAATCAGAAGGAAAGCTGGGGATATAGCTCAGTGGCATAGGCACCTGCCTGGCAAGTGCCAAGGTCCTGAGCTCGATTCCCAGTACCAAAAAAAAAGAAAGAAAATCAGAAGGAAGTACATCAGAATGTTACTTTTATTTTTGAAGGAGAGTTTCATATCCTATAAAATTTTCTCTTTATTCATAAAATTTTTATGAGGAAAAATCATGAGAAATCCCTATTGGGATAACAGTGCTCTTTCCCTAGAGGTCTGGGCCAAGTCACATCCAAAGCATGAGCAGATGCTACTGAGTAACCTATTGCCATTCAGAATACTGTGCTCTTATAGGCAAGGTTATGTGGGAAATGTCCCTTTAAACAAAGTTAGGCTTCATCCTTGGCACCAGGATAAATGGAACGGGGGTAGACAACTGTACAGTCGTGGGGAAAATCTCCACTCATGATCCTAATAATTGGGCTTTTTACATGGCAAGATAAAGTCAAGAGTCTTCTGTCCACTTAAGTAACTTTTTAAAAAGTGTAATCTTAATGAAGCAAGATGTAATTAGGATGTTACCTATTTAATTTCAGACTTCTTTGGGTGCTTCTAGTGATCTGAGCATTGAAAGAACAGTGATGTTTAGCTTTCTGTGACCCTGTTTTGCTCTGTCACACCAAGTAGCCTGCAGTTTCCCAGATGTTTGTCAGTTTTCTGAAACCTTCTTAGCCTCCACAGCTAACCACTTATTCTCCTCTGTTCACATACCGATCTGTAGTACTTCAAGCAAAGTCAGTGTCTTTATGCCGAGCACACAGCTTACATGCGTTTGGCCCCACTTGGCAGTGTGTGCCTTGTTGGCTCTGGCTGGGTTTTATTTAATCAATCTCTGGAACTATGTTTAGTTAGGCACTTGGTATTACAAGTATGATTCCTTGACACTTGGAAATGAGTTTTTTAAATTCTTTAAAGGTGATACTAGACCTTGAGGAAGAAAGGCAGAGGCATGCCCAGGACACAGCTGAAGGAGATGACGTCACCTATATGCTGGAGAAGGAAAGGGAGAGGCTGACTCAACAGGTAATTAAGCTGGAAGGAATCACAGCAGTATTTGTCCAGAATTGCATTTCTCAGGGGTTATCCTGCAGAATATAAATTGGAGTTGCCCAAAAAATGGCTCTGTGATCAAAGAAGCCTGGGAACTACTGGATTAAACCATGTCAAATGGAAAGTTTCTGAGTTTAAATTTTTTAGAACCTTTAGTATGCAGAATAACATTGTGTATCTTCAAGAACAAGACAGAATGTTACATGTCTAGCAAATCTATGCTTTCCCATAATTGTTTGAACGTGGGTCACTCATAGGATCATCATTCTGTAGAACATAGTTTGGGGAACACTAGTTCAGAGCTGTAACTTGCACATGTTTTCATTTAGGACCCCCGGTAAGAAGCGCACTGCATCGCACAACCCAGTAGTGTGCGCACGCATACACACATGCCCGAAACCCAAGTCTCGTCTCAGAAAATGAGTCATAACCCTTACTGCCTGTACTGCACCCCGACTCTCACCCTGCTCTGTCTCTGTGTCCGTGTCTGTGCGCAGGTGTGTGCTCACAGAGACACACACATCAGTTCTGTTCATGGCTTTCTAAATTGTTTTCCCCATTCATTAGTGGGGAAAACACTGCCTGAAAGTGTTCCTTCAACCCTTTCCTTTCATTGAGTGTCTACGTGCAGTAAGTAGGGATGGGAAGACAAAACAGACTGCATTTGGGTAGGGTACAATTCATGTGGCTATTTATGTTTGTTCATTTTTAAGACCAGAGAAGATTATTGTGAAACCTAAGGTTCGTTTTGAACAATATTCACCACAAAATCTGACTTTTACGGTTTTGTGTTGTTTTAATTGGTTCTATGTACTCACCACATACCCAAAATGGTGATACGTCACACTCCCACTAGCAACCCTGAGACCAGCAAGAACTAGAACTGCCTCCTAAGTCACCAGGAAAGGTGAAGTCACAGTGTGTGCAGTTTTTGTGTTAAGTGTTCTAATTATTCAGAAATACTGAGCTGGGTTGTAGCTCAATGACAGAGAACTTGCTAGCATGTGCAAGGCCTTGGGTTCAATCCCCAGCACTGCCATAAAGGAAGACAAATGGTAATCTAAGCCTCATGGCATATGTAATAGTCCCGTGTGCTAGAGAACAACTGGCCAGGACATTCTACTTGATCATAATTCTTCAGTATATATCTTTGGTTTATTAATCTAATCAAGATGTATGGTGATACTTTTTTTGTAGTTGGAATTTGAAAAGTCCCAAGTGAAAAAATTTGAAAAAGAGCAGAAGAAGCTCTCAAGTCAGCTGGAAGAGGAGCGCGCCCGCCACAAGCAGCTGTCATCCATGCTGGTGCTTGAGTGCAAGAAAGCCAGCAGTAAGGCAGCAGAGGAAGGGCAGAAGGCGGGAGAGCTGAGCCTGAAACTGGAGAAGGAAAAGAGCCGAGTGAGTAAACTGGAGGAAGAGTTGGCAGCCGAGAGAAAGCGAGGCCTGCAGACAGAGGCCCAGGTGGAAAAGCAGTTGTCTGAGTTTGACATCGAAAGGGAACAACTGAGAGCAAAACTGAACCGCGAAGAGCACCGAACGAAAAACCTGAAAGAAGAGATGGAGGGTTTGAAGAAAGTAGTGCAGGACCTAGAGGCTTCCCACCAGCATAGGAGCACCGATGACCAGCTGAAGACACCAGTGACCGTGTCGAGAGGCACGGCCACCGAGCCCCCCATGCTAGTGTCTGTATTTTGCCAAACAGAGAGTGTCCCAGCAGAAAGAATCCACGGAAGCAACATAGCCAGGGTGGCAAACACTGGGATGCCTGGCCCCACCACTGCTACTGACTCGTATGCGAAAGCCAATGGCCACTGTGATCCAGAGATGCAGACTACTAGGGAGCTGATTGCAGGCAGCAGTGTGGAAAATCAAGGGCCTCCACAAGAGAAGTCTGTGGCATTGGCTCAAGAGAAGCCAGTGGAGAATGGGGGTTATCCAGTGGGAACTGAGACTCCAGCACCAATGCCAGGTCCCCCGCTTTCCAGTGGGAGCTCACCGTCTCCCAGCAGCACTGCCTCCTCCTCCCTAACGCCCTCTCCTTGCTCTTCCCCAGTACTGACTAAGCGCTTACTGGGCTCCTCGGCTAGCAGTCCCGGCTACCAGTCATCCTACCAGGTAGGGATCAACCAGCGGTTCCATGCAGCTCGGCACAAATTTCAGTCCCAAGCAGATCAGGACCAGCAAGCCAGTGGTCTACAGAGCCCTCCGTCTAGGGATCTGTCCCCCACCCTCTTAGACAACTCCGCTGCCAAGCAGCTGGCCCGAAACACAGTCACTCAGGTGCTTTCCAGATTCACTAGCCAAGGGCCAATCAAGCCTGTCTCTCCTAACAGCTCTCCCTTTGGCACAGACTACCGAAATCTGGCCAACACTACCAGCCCAAGAGTTGACACCAGCCATTTACCTACTCCAGGGAAAGTGTCCAGTCCTTTGAGCCCCCTATCTCCAGGAATCAAATCCCCTACCATCCCAAGAGCTGAGAGAGGAAACCCTCCACCTATCCCACCAAAAAAACCTGGCCTCGCCCCTTCTGCATCTGCTACTGCGCCACTGACCAAAACTCATTCCCAAGCGTCCTCTCTGAACACCACAGAAGACCTTTCCAGCAGCTGCTCTTCCAATGCTGTGGTAGCTAATGGCAAGGATGTTGAGATACTTTTGCCGACCAGCAGCTAGTTCCTATGAGGGAGTCTCTGCAGTTGACATTCCATGTGATTGTGTCCAAGAGCTCAGAATGAGACCATTGAGTCAGATTATGTTATTTATTTTGATAGTAGCTGCAGCCATCTGTATACTGTATTTTACCTTTTTGTATTTTTTTTTAAGTAGAAACTGAGTAGTTTGGATTTTTATGACTTAAATCTTTGTACTGAATCTAGGACGACACCTCAAAGACATCTCAAGCTCAGCAGCCACTGTCTCCTGATGAAGAAAGCTCACTGAGTACCAGGTGGTGCTCTGCTGTCTATTTTGGGACTAGAATTATTCAGCATTCATTTTGAACAGTGCAGGACTATTTCATGCAGATTTTTATTCCTGATGAACATGTTTTAAAAGTGCCTGAAATAAGACTGCCACGTGAATGTGATTCTGCAGCAGAAACACAAAGTGGGTCATATAATCACAGAAAATGAGATCCTGTGTCAGCTCTGAATGTTAAAAACCAACACTGCTTTTAATCCTCTTGTACTGTTTTTAATACATACTTTGTGTTCTGAAATAAGGCTACAGAAGTGGAATGGGAATCCTTATTGTGGGTCTGAATGCTCCATAAAGCTGAGCTCTATAGAGCCCTTGAGGAACCCTCCTGAGCACTAAGCAGTTGGGGTGCTGATTTTCTTGTACTTCTAAAAAACTGAATCACTCCCAGTTTCCTGCAGAGTGAAATCACGTCTCCATTCAAACATGTCTTCAAGCATCTACTGTTGTGAAAGGAACTTCTGATTCTGATTGCTTTTACTTGAATGGAAATGGTTGCTCATTCTGTATAAGTTTTGCAACAGAATGAAATCTGTAATCAAAAAGCAATAACTTAAAATTGACTCTTTGTAATATTATAAATCAGAATAATACAAGTTTTACTGAATTGTTAACGTTTGTTCTCCAAGCTGCCAGCACTTGTCGGTATCTGTGGAACCAAATTAACTTTTGCCTAAATGGAAATATACATATATCTGTATAGATACATATCCCTTTATGTGTTTAACATGTACTTAAACACATAAACTATTAGTGTGATTATATCATTGGAGTTTGAGATATAGCATAAAGGACAAGTAGAATTGCACATTAAGATTACCTTCCAAAGCAACTGGATATGACTGGGACCCAATATGGCTGGGACCCAATCAGTCAAAGGAGGACTCTTGTCCATGGCCAAGTGGGAAAATTCCAAAGGAAGCCCAAGTCTTCACCATCTTAGAAAGGCACACACAGCTAGGGCTGAAGGTACAGCTCAGCAGCACAAGCACCTGCCTGGCTAGTGCAAGGTCCTGAGTTCGGTTACTGGTACCTCCCCAAAAAAGGCACAGCTAATTTAACCTCACTGGCCCAAAACTCAACTGGTCAGAGTGAAACATCACTCCCTCATAGGAGCTATAGCAAGCTGAAGCATCCGTTCCCTTTTAAAAGAGCTACCGTGTTCTGCTCCAGCTGCTTCCTGCTGTACAAGAATGCTAGACCAGTCCACCAGCTCTTCAAGTTTTTATTATATCCAAATTTTCATGAGAAATACTCTCATTTTTTAAATACCAAGAACTAATTCGAAAGCCATGTGTGGTGGTGCACGCCTATAATCCCATCCCTCAGGAGGCTGAGGGAGGAGGATCACTGTGGGTTTGAGGCCAGTCTGGACTACAAAGTGAGTTCAAGGCCATCCTGAATTAGATAGTAAAATCTTGTCTGAAAAAGACAAAAAGGTAAAAAAAAAAACTAATTCAAAATAAATTTTAAACACTGCTGGTTAAACATTTCAGCTGGATTTATTTTGCAAGCTGCCAAGTTGCAACTTCTTTCATTCTAGAACTTCTATTGTTTCAATCATTGTAAGTTTATATAGACAGAAACCTTCAAACTTTACAGCTATGCCCATGGAATATTACTGTGCCACTCTTCCAACCAGGGCTCTCACAACCCAGCTCAGATCGTGGTGGTTATATACTTTCTTCATCCACATGGTAGAGAGACCTTGCTGTCTTCACATACATGTTCCCTGATTTGTTGTCTGTTCAGCAGCTCCTGACTTGCTATAATCTTAATTGTTTCCTTTTAATCCAGTGTGAGTTGATGAGGGCTAGGCCAACAATAGAAAATTGATACATAAATCATGGGAATATACTAAGGACTGTAGCTTATAGTTTGATTAAAGGCAAAAATTTAAATGCCACTGATGCCCAAAGTGCTTACCAAACTGATGGAGGAGGTATCTTAAACTGTCCAAAGCAGTTATGTGTTAAACTTTATTCCCATTGCATAGCCAAAATGAACAGTGCTGATAAAATTTCTGAACCTTCTAAACAGGAGGGAGGCTACAACGCCAGAGTGCTATTACCTCTCTTGCTTTAAATGGTAATCTTAAAAGTTGCATTGTGCTCTTCCTTTGTTTTGGGATACATATATAGAGAGATACTATAAGGAAGTTTTATCTCTTAGGAAGTGCACTGAATAATGTATTTCTTTCACAGTGTAATATGGGGGTGGGATATGCAAAAGAAATGTGTATTTTTGCTAGTTGTATATCTTCTGAGGTAAATAAGCACAATCCTTCAATGGATCCAATAATTTAGTAAGGTATTATAGATTAGTATTTAAGTTTGCTATAAATTGTGTGTGTGTGCTAAAAATCCCATCGTTCACAATTTTGGTATTAACCCATGTTGAAAAAGCTATGTTACTGATCAACAGATTTTAATGATGTGTAACATATAACATAAGCATTAACTAGTCATTAACACTTGTAAAGCCAAATGTACCATGCAGGAATCTTCATTTTTATAGCAGATTACATTAAAACAAGTTAAATTATACTGTCTGAGGAAAAGTAGTCTTATTTGTACGAGATGTAGAGTGTTGCATAATTTGGGCATACTTTGTGGGGGAGAGTAAGTGATACGGAGCGGGGACTTGACCACGGCTTTGAGAAAACAAACGAAGCCAGCGTGCTCCTCCAGCTGAGACCCATAAGGAACTGGGACCTCGGTTTCATTTGGAGCCATAGTCACAGTAACGTAGTCTGGGGCGGGGGTCGTGTTAGCTTCCTGTCTCTGAGACGCGATATCCAGGGCCTGCACCTGAAGGACAAATCTAACTGGGCTCACGGTTTCAGGTGATTCGGTCCGTGGTTTGCTGGTTCCACGGCAGACACAGCACAGCGGAAGGGTGCACCAGAGCAGCAAGGCTTATGTTCGCGGTGGCGGGGAGCCCGGCGGGGCCCTGGGCAGCGCTAGAGAAGGGTGCGCGAGAGACCTCATCTGGACCCCAAGAGGAAGAACCCAGGAGTGTGCTTTCCTAATCTCCTGGGCATTCCTTAATCCAGCCAAGTTGATGTATCATGATTAACTGTCACAGGAATCCTAGACCTTTTAAAAATCTTAGAAAAGCTGTTGACTATTCCCAGAAAAATATGCCTGTGTGCAAAATTGAGTTGATGGCCTCACAGAAACTAAAGACCTGCAGCTATCTGTGACTCATGTATTCCAGTTTTAAGAATGCCTGACCTTGTCCTGCTCTCTCATGTCACAGATATCTGTATCCCATGTTTTTTAGGCCAGTGCATTGCTGTTGTGTTGTTTATAAGTGGTAGCTACTTAAAAGCAGTTGAAATCTTTTGATGTACAAAAGATGTTCAAACAGTATGGCTGTTTACATATCTTAAATTTCTAGCATTTAAGCCAGTTAATGATCATCTCAACAAACACTAGCTATGTCCGGTTTCCCATGACAACTTCAGTGCTATCTTTTGAATGAGAGGGGAGGGAAGGGGGAGGGGGAGGAAGAGCGATTGAGAGAATTGTAGAGGGTGCAGCACCTCTGACACAGAATTTCAAACATCTTGAAATGTTGACTGCAAAATGGGGTGTGTGCGCTGGGAAGGGTGGCACCTACCTGTAATCGCAGCACCTGGGAGAGTAAAGAAGAAAAACAGAGTTCAGGTCGCCTGACCGTGTCTAAAGGAACAAAAATAACATGTGCAAGGTTGGTGCAGCTCATGAGTGCTTACCTAGCATGTGCAAGGCCCTCCATCCACAGCATCACAGAGAAAACAGTGCCTTTTCATGATGAATCAGAAGTAGGCAGTGAGCATTTGTTCCACAGGAGTGACTGGGGGATCAGTACTGGGGATCACACCTTGGGCCTTCACAGTGAACAACTGCATCCCCAGCCCTTTCTGTTTTTTATTCTGAGATAGCATCTTGCTAAAGTGCCCAAGCTAGGCCCAAACTTGCATCCTCCTGTCTCTGCCTCCCAGAGCGCTAGGATTACAAGCATGTGTCACCACAACCAGGTCACATTTTGAAAGTGTTTCGGAGACTTCATTTGTTTGACCTGAGGAGATGTCTTAAGCATTTGAAACTGGTTTGCCAGAATGTCACTGATACTGAGTCAAGAGTGCTTACCTGGGTACCAGGCACCATGCTAATGATTTCACATGCATACCGTTACTCATCCTCACAGGCACACTGGGAGGTGTGCTATTCCCAGCATACTAATGAGGTGGTCAAGGACGAGAAGCCTTAGTAAATGACAAGTGAGCTTTTGGGGCCACCACCCCAGCTAACTCTGAAGCAGTGGTTCCTCACGGACTGCATTCTCATCCCAGGGCCTCCCACGTCACCAAGCCCTCCCGCTTACAGCCGGTGTAGGTGCTGTGTGGACATACTCCGCACACCAGGCCCAGTGCACATTTTCCAACTGCCACCCACCGCTGTAGTTGCGGGAACTTGTCTTGGAACCTTATCCTTTCTTCACATAATGGTTCAATAAATCCTTTTACTTTAATCTCCCAGTCTTAGGAGTTTTGGTTTAACATTGTTAAAAGACAGAGTTACAACAAATTTAGCTGGCTTTGTTTGCAATTCTAGAGCAGGGCAATGCTTCATTCCATAAAGGATAAATGGTTCCAATGGCTGCGCAGAGGGGGACAAAGAAGAGGTGGCTCAGTCACTTCAAAGTCACTGCCCTTGTCAGGCAGGGCAAGGAGGCAGGATGAAAGAACAGCAACGCACTGGCTGACCTCGGGCCACTGTCTTTGGAAGAGAGGCATAGGCCTCATGGTACACACCAGTAATCCCAACACTCAGGAAGCTGAGGCAGGAGCATTGTGAGTTTGATGCTAGGGCTACACTAGCAAGACCTTACCTCAGCAGAACATCAAATAAATAAGATTTGTTTTTAGTACTGTGTATTTTAAACCCAGGGGTACTCTAATACAATACTCCAGACTATATATATATATATATATATATATATATATATATATATATATAGTGTCTTATGTGTGACTTCATTTAATCTACACAGCTACTAAAAGAAGTTGAGTGGGCCTAGAGATACAGCTCAGTGGTAGACTGCCTCAGCTTGACCTGCTGAGATGCCACATTCAAAGCCTTGTAGCAGAACAGGCCTGAAATTCAGTCACAGCTGGGGTGCAGTCTTTCTCCATACGGCTTTGCAGACCACATTCCCTCTGCTGGCCACACTGGTTTCAGAGCAGTAACAAGGGCTGGTGTGCTGCTCGGTGCTGAGGCACATGCTCAGCAAAGTAAGCTCTGGGTCCCCCCATGCTACAAACAGTAGTGATAGACTTGGGCAGTTAGGATCTTAGCTAAGTATGACTCCACTGGTAGCTAGGTAGCTTCTGAGATCTTCAGCTTGAACAGGACACTGAAGAAATGGGTTTTAGTTACAAGAAGCACAGTGACCTATAGACCCACAGTTCACGGTAGTTTCAGCTCCTAGTCATTCTGGCTGCCTCCTCCTGCACTGAGCTGAGACATGGCCCAGCCCGGCCTGCTTCTCAGGCACTCCGGCCTCTCTGCTGCCTCTCTGAAGGCCTGGCTTTGATCGTGGTCACCAGGCTGCCCTGAATTCCAGGCCACGTCCTCTGCCCAGGCCTGGGGCTGACTGCCACACTTGTTGCCACAGAATCCTGTCCATATGCAGCTGAACAGGTTGGACAGGGCAGGTGGGAGCGGGGACAGTGGATGTGTCTTGGATGCTCTTCCTCGTGAGGACGCCTTCCATCCTCCCTGCACGGAGTCTCTGACTTGCCATACCCGCCTGTGGAGGAGGCCGCCAGCTGAAGGAGGGGAAGTGCCTCCTTGCCCTCCTCTTCTCCCCACAGGTAGCCTTTTGTACTCCTGAACGTACCCATCTTCCTCCCACGCGGTGCCCCCTCTCCTGCCTGTGCCCGCCCACCCCAAATCAAAGCCTTCCAGGACAGCTGGTGCCTCGGAACATGCAGGGTGTCCTCAGAAAGCCTCTGAACTGGGGATACTGGTGGCAGGGTGTTTGGGGTGGTAGCAAAGCACACACAGGCCCCTTCTTTACCCCTCGAGTGTTTTCCCTCTTCTGAGTCTTGGTGAGTCAGCACCACGGGGCTACACACAAGGCTCCCATTCAGAGCTCATTTTCCTCCTGCTCTTACACAGACCTTGGCATCTCTTGCTCGCTCATTCTCTATGTGGGCCTTATTCTCGCCACGGGAAAGCTCGGCTCCCCGCTCAGTGCCTCCTCCTTTCCCCTCCCTCCCTCCCCCCCCACAGGCACACACCCACATTCTTCATCTCTGCCTTCTGGGAGCTGGCGGTCCCAGCTGGCTGCAAAATAGAAATGTTACGCTATGAAATCCTCATTTGCTTATTCTTCAGGTATTTGCTGCTGCTGGCTCTGTGCAGCCCTGAGCCAGGTTGAGGAGGACGCACACTGCTGTGCCTGCCCCTCCTTATCCTGTGATTAGGAAGTGCTGGCTGTGTGTGAAGCGTCATGCTCAGGGCTAGAACGGATACTCTGGTGGTGGAACAAGTCTTGCAGGGGTGACTTCCCGTGACAGCGCTGGGCAGCACATAGCAGGTGTCCCACACAAGTGGTGGGGCTCCGAGTGCCTAAGAAGTTGCAGCGAGCAGGAAAATAGTTGAGGCTAGAGAGTTAAGAAGCGCTTGATTCAAACAGAAGGGCAAAAGGTCTTGGTTTGCACAACTACGTGTATTGGAAAACAAAAATCGTTAAGAAACAAAAACTGTCACTCTACGTGACCCTGGGCAAGTGAGTTAACTCTGGCGAGCCTCTGTCTCGGCCTCAGTAAAAAAGACAGTATGTGAAACTCCCCTGAGCTTTTGTTCCTAGCCAGGCTTGGATGGATGATCTGTCCCTCTGTCCACTGGCGCTGCGGGGAGAGGGATGTTATACCGCTTGCACACGCGGGTTGGAAGATGCGTGGTTCTGACTCAAGGCCCCGTGCGGTGCGCCACGACGGCTCGGAACTCCCTCCCGGCAGCCCCGCTCTTATTCCCGAAAGATGAGTTACTCGCGCCCCCTGGCGGTTCACAGACGCTGTGGTCTTCTCCCGACCCTGGTCCGGCCGCGCACCCACCTCCGGGAGGGAAAGGCAGAGCCCGAGGCCAGAAGCGGCGTGGTTTAGAGCTGTTGGTGCAGGCAGCACGCTCCTAGAGACTAAAAAAAGCCCAACTTCAGCAAAGGGGACGGAATATCAAAAACCACCTCACACAATTGTTCTGAGCCTTGAGCAAATGTAAGAGTTAAAACTAATCACGACGCTCAAGAAACAGCCATTGGTACTGTGTGGCTCCTAAAACAGTGACTGACACATAGTAGATGCTCAAAAACTGATAAAGAGGGGCAGGGGCAGCTATCTACATTTATCTATTTGTCCAGTTAGTTATGACTTGAAAATGCCTTGCACTTTCTATACGGTCAGTACAGTAAAATACAGTAATCACCAAACCAAGTAAATAGGCAAGATCCAGCAATCTGGGAAGAAAACAAAGGGAGTTCATTCACCCGCACGCCCATGCCACAGTTCATGCTAGGTGCCAAGCACTGCCCTAGGCACTGGAATGAGGAAATAAATAAGTTACAATCGTCTGAGGGTGTCAGACGTCAGTGGAAGAGAAATATGACTTACAACATTATGTGGACTGTAATAGGAATAGCAATAAGGACTTATGAGGCTGGGCTACATAGCAAGACCTTGTCTCAGGAAACAACAAAACACAAAATAGGAGTAAGTAGCTAGACACTTAGCCTGAATCAGCAGGTGCTTACAGAGGAAATGGCATTTGTCTTGGTCTTTTTAAAAACATATTTTTATTAACGCCCATTAATTTTACAGAATGTTGCATTTCAATGTGGTGTTTTTATACAAGTATTGTCCTGGTCTTCAAAGAGAGACAGATCCTTCCAGGTGAAGAAGAGACAAAGGACGCAGGCATGTGGTGCACACCTGTAATCCCAGCACTCTGGGGCACTGAGGCAGGAGGATCCCCTGTTCAAGCCCAGCCTAGGTAACTTAGCTAGACTGAGATGTAGCTCAGTGTAAAGGCCCTGGGTGCAACCATCACAGACACAGAGAATTCCAGGTAGTAGCAGATACTGTGCAACTATAAGTTCAGTCCCTCAGCATGAACGTGCATACACACACACACACACATACACACACACAGAGGTACACACTCACACACACACAGGTACTCATGCACGCATGCGCACACACACGTACTCACGCACACACACACAGGTACACACACAGGTACACACACACACAGGTACGCATGCACACACACATA